>SJYV01028823.1:61662-122377 GCA_006410875.1 Neotragus pygmaeus | reverse complement strand
AGTGTTCTGGAGAGGGGGGGGGGGGGGAGAGGGGGTTGGCGGGTACTTCCCTGACCTTGGACTCCACACAGCCCTCACAGCTGAGTCAGATGGGGCCAGTGAGTCTTTAATGATCACCTTCTGTGCCTGGTACTGGGCTGCCTTCCGCAAAATAGAAAAGTAACAGAGGAAGATGTGTAAGTGCAGTTTGGCCCTGAGGGTGTGTGTGCTGGGAGAGAGTGCATGGCCACGGAGTGGCCAAGAGCAACAGCGGAAAGCTGCAAGGAGGGGCTGGAACACGGGTGGGGTTGGGTTTGCATGTGAGGGGCTGGTCTTGGGGCACAGTTTACCTCAACACGTCTGCCACTGGCTGGGGCATCAGGAGATGCTCGGGACCTGCCACCCACAGAGGAATCATTTTTGTAGCACAAGTTAGCCATTTTCTTGTTTACTTCTGTGGTAAAGTTCCCATTTGCTATTAGATAATATGTTTGATGTTTGTGAGCTGAGGTGATAGGAGCCATTTCAAGTCTGTTTACCCAGCACAGAAACCATTGGTGTGCTTGACAGAATAGTCTGTGAGGAAAGGCTGGCTTTAGGTGTTCTAGGGGGCTCACATCATCTAACCTGGGTTTCCTCTCTCCTACTGTCTCCTGTATACCCAGTGACCCTGCCTTTCTCTGTCTCTAAGCTCTGCTCCTCCCTAGGCACTGACCACACTCTTTTGTGCAGCCTTTCTCTCCCTGGCAGGGATGGGGAGGTGACAATGCTGGAGGATGTGATCTGGGGGAGGGAGGCAGCCATATGTGAAAAATTACAAGTGGGGCTAACTTGAGGCATTTCTCCCACCCTGCACCAGTCGCAGTGGCTGGGGGGATACCAGAGATACCAGGCTTGGGTCACATAGTCCAAGTTTAGACCAGGAATTGGCATAATTTCCCTGACAGCCTCATCAGAACCACATGAAGTGTGTGTGTCAGGGAGCAATTTCCCAAAGGAAGGAAAGTGACAAGATCAGAAGAAGTGGAGGAGCAGGAATGCTGACACTAACCACTGCCGGTTACAGTGTCATGAATATCACCGTGTACAAATTCAGAGAGCTCCACGGAAGAATATGGATTCTCTAGGAAAAATGGGCTAACATCTCATGACACAGGAGAACCTCACAGATGCTCCTGACTAATGACTACCAGGGTGCACATCAGAGAGAACTGGAAAAAAAAAATAACAGTGGAAAGCCAAGGCTGCATCGTGTGCAAGTATATGGAGCTCATTATCTTAAGATGTGCGGTTCTCTTTTGATTATTTATGATACCTCACAGCATACTGTACGTGGATCTCAGTATGTTTTGTGAGACTAATGACGTCGTCGGAGTCACAGACCTCACTTCTCGGCTCTTGCTGAGAATTGGGAGAGAAGCAGGAAAGCTGATATTCAGATCTGTTTATCTGCTTGGAGATGTACCTTTTTCTATGCTGATGTGTGCAAGAGGCCATGGGCTTTGGAGTCAGTGGACTTAGAGAAACTCTCTAAACCTGGTGAGGTACGTCAGGTCACTGAACCTGTTTTCTTCTTTGTAAAACAGAAATGTTAAGACTCTCATTAAAATTGGTGAAAGAGTCATTCATTACTATGTTGAAACAGTGACGAGCATCTAGCATGGCTATGTGAAGGGCTCCAAGGATACAGCACTAAACAGCATGGACAGGATCCCTGACATCAGTGAAGGAGACCAATGAAAGGAAATAATATTCAAAAGACACCTGGCGCAGAGCCTGGTACACAGTAAGTGCTTAATAACTTATGAGTTATTTTCCCGTCAACCAACTCACTCATCTTGTCTTAATCCCAAAACGGCAGCAAATCTCTTAATTTCTCTGAGCCTCAGTTTTCTCATGGGTTTATCGAGGGGTTTAGAGATATTCTAATATTTCATCTTGCTTTAAAATTCTGCAGATCTTTGGTTTCTCTTTCCTTTTCACCCAGGGCACAGAAAATGGGCTTATTCAAGGGAACCTCCCTGGGGACTGTCACTTAACTCCTGCTTTAAAGGGCAGCTTTATTATTGTTGCCAAGCTGCCACCCATGCTATCAACCTGACCCCACTGTAAAGCTTGCAGAGGTTTACACCCACCCCATCTAAATCAGCCTCAACAAGCACTTCTATCAACATAAAGGCACATATAAGAGTGATTTTATAAGACATGTAAGAGAGTGTGGTTATGATGGGGGGTTTCATTCAGATAGATTTGGCTGAAATCTCAGCACTAATAAGGAATTTTTGGACAAATGATTTAACCTCTTCATGCCTCATTTTCCACATGTGTAAATGAGAGGAAAAAATATTCGCTTCAACAGGGATATTGTGAGGACTGAATAAGACAATGTATGGGGGGTGATGCCTGGTGTGGAGTGTATTAGTAAATGGCATATACTACCTTGAGTTGAGAAGTGATTGGCTGTTAATTGCAAAATGGTAAATGTAAGGAACTTCTGCTGGAAAGTGAAGCACCTGCAGCTGGTTCTAAATTTGAACTATCAATCTTATTATGTTGTAAATGAGTTTAGTACATAATATTTGTGCATTCTGTAAACACATTATTCTTTTAGCAGAAGGTTGGGGGAAGAGATATCACGAAAGTTAACCAGGAAGTACAATGCTCACCTATGAGGCAAGAGGGCTGGATTAGGTGACCTTGAAGATTCTTTTAAATTCTAAAGTTCTAGAATTCCAGGCTTTGCTAAAAGTCTGTGGGGGAATTTGCCAAAAAACAGGGAAAAAAAGTCTTTTGGTCCTACTCTGCTTCACTTTCTCTTTCCATACTGGACTTGTCAAATAATGGCCACCAACCTCTCTTGTCATAACCTTATGTTTTCATAGAAAATCTGTTTTGTTCAGTGAAATGCGAAAGTATGGTTTACAACTTCAACACATCTTTGATTTTTAATTTTTTTATCTTAGAGAAAGTGGTTGGAACTCACTTAGCATAATCATGAGAAACAACAGAGGCCCTGTGTGCCTTTAACACAGAAATGCAAGAGTTCTAGGCCTCCTGGGGATGAAGGTGAAGGTCTCAAATTGCAGGTGCATATTGACACTGAACAAGCTCCTAAATCCCCAGGAATCCTCTGGTGCTCAAAGGAGAGCAATCAAAACCTAAACTAGTTATTGTGTCAATAGATTTTGCTAAGGAAAGGAAAAAATTATCATGCCTGAGGCTAGTGGAAAAAAACAGTTCCAAGTAAGGAGGAGAGGTAGTAACATATCCAAAGGCTCAGCTTGGTGATGTTCACTTTTAAATGTTGAAAGCAAATGTGGTATTATGACTGTTTTCTTCTCTCAGCCCATTGTGACAGGACTCTGTGGCCTCTGAATATCTGAATATTAACTCTTTCAAGTTAATTTACTCAAAGATCCCATTACAAAATCAAAAGCCTGAGGGATGGTGAGTGTGAAGAGAGTGATTCAGCGGAGTGTTTTCCCCAGCAGCACCCTAGAGGTCCTAATGGAGAGAAGCCATGTGAATACTCCAGCCCACATCCCAGGAAATTCTAAATTTGGCATCAAAGTGCAGCACCTCCTCCCACCCTTCCGTTGTACATTTAAAAGAGAGCAGTGGACCATTTTTGTTCCCTCCAAATTCAGCCAGATTTTCTTAGCTCAGTTCTATGTCTGTCCTTCACAGAGGTAAATATGCAGATGAAGAAAGATCTCTTAGGAAATGATTTTGTAGATTCAGAGAGATTTGGGGCAAACAAAACAAAAAGAAAGAAAGAAAGAAACAATCATATAGTGCATGACTTCTGATAATGGAGATGAAAATGTTTGAAAAAAACGTTTGAAGACAGTAGTCTTAGCTGGTGCAAGGAGTGGAGCATTTGGGTCCTGGCCTTCTTGGACCTGGCTCCCTCATTACAGATGTATTAAAAAGAAAATATGTTAACATGGGGGTGGGCCGTAATGAGGAATTTCATTAGCTGTAAAACCAAAATATGGAAGAATAATTCCATTTGTTTCCAAACAGCTAGGGTGCCAACCCTTATTCTCAAAGCAGAAAAGTTAGGATAGAACTTTACAGGAAAAAAAAAAACAACAGCTTTAATTTTTGAATCTTTGTCCTTTTATTCATAGGAAGCATTCACTCTTCTTCGGCTTTTGGTTGTTTTCAGAGAAAGTAACTGTACCAAGTATTCTGTTCTTGAAAGTAATTTCTTATGTATACACATATTTCGGAGAAGGCAATGGCACCCCACTCCAGTACTCTTGCCTGGAAAATCCCATGGATGGAGGAGCCTGGTGGGCTGCAGTCCATGGGGTCGCGAAGAGTCGGACACGACTGAGTAACTTCACTTCACTTTTCACTTTCATGCATTGGAGAAAGAAATGGCAACTTACTCCAGTGTTCTTGCCTGGAGAATCCCAGGGACGGCGGAGCCTGGTGGGCTGCCGTCTATGTCAGACATGACTGAAGTGACTTAGCAGCAGAAGCAGTATACACATATTTGGGCTTCCCTGGTGGCTCAGATGGTAAAGAAGTTGCCTACAATGTAGAAGACCCAGGTTTGACTCCTGAGTCGGAAAGATCCCCTGGAGAAGGGAACGGCTACCCATGTCAGTATTCTTGCCTGGAGAATTCCATGGACAGGGGCCCTGGTGGGGTATAATCCATGAGGTCACAAAGAGTCAGACATGACTGAGTGACTTTGAGACAGAGATACATATATCTATATATATTTGTATATATGTATACTTATATATTTATGTGTATGTTATTTATATATCTATGATGTAAAATACATAATATATACAAATGTGTATATATGTAGTATGTCTCTGTATATATATACACATAGAGATGTGTATATATGTGTGCATGTATGTATGTGCATATGTATGTATATATATACACATCTATCTATAACACTTTTCCAATGGATATTGGTAATTTGATCTCTGCCAAAAGTGTTACATATATATAACCAGGAACCAGAGATCAAATTGCCAACATCTGTTGGATCATAGAAAAACCGAGAAGAGTTCCAGAAAAACATTTACTTTTGCTTTATTGACTACGCCAAAGACATTGACTGTGTGGATCACAACAAAATGTGGAAAATTCTTTAAGAGATGGGAATACCAGACTATCTTACCTGCCTCCTGAGAAATCTGTATGTAGGTCAAGAAGCAACAGTTAGAATCAGACATGGAACAACAGATTGGTTCCAAATTGGGAAAGGAGTACGCCAAGGCTGTATATTGTCACCCTGCTTATTTAATTTATATGCAGTGTATCAGGTGAAATGCTGAGTGGGATAAAGCACAAGCTGGAATCAAGATTGCTCGGAGAAATATCAATAACANAACAGACTGGTTCCAAATTGGGAAAGGAGTACGCCAAGGCTGTATATTGTCAACTTGCTTATTTAACTTATATGCAGTGTATCAGGTGAAATGCTGAGTGGGATAAAGCACAAGCTGGAATCAAGATTGCTGGGAGAAATATCAATAACATCAGATATGCAGATGATACCACCCTTATGTCAGAAAGCAAAAAAGAACTAAAGAGCCTCTTGATGAAAGTGAGAGAGGAGAGTTAAAAAGCTGACTTAAAACTCAACATTCAAAAAATGAAGATCATGGCATCTGGCCCCATCACTTCATGGGAAATAGATAGGGAAACAATGAAAACAGTGACAGACTATATTTTTTTGAGCTCCAAAATCAACTGCAGATGGTGACTGCAACTATGAAATTAAAAGATGCTTGCTCCTTGGAAGAAAAGTTATGACCAACCTAGAAAGCATATTTAAAAGCAGAGACATTACTTTGCCAACAAAGTCCATCTAGTCAAAGCTATAGCTTTTCCAGTAGTCATGTATGGATATGAGGGTTGAACTATAAAAAAAGCTGAGTACCAAAAAATTGATGCTTTTGAACTGTGGTGTTGGAGAAGACTCTTGAGAGTCTTGAGAGACTTTTGAGAGTGCCTTGGATAGCAAGGAGATCCAACCAGTCCATCCTAAAGGAAATCAGTCCTGAATGTTGATTGGAAGGACTGATGCTGAAGCTGAAACTCCAATCCTTTGGCCACCTGATGCGAAGAACTGACTCATTGTAAAAGACCCTGATGCTGGGAAAGACTGAGGGCAGGAGGAGAAGGGGACAACAGAGGATGAGATGGTTGGATGGCATCACCGACTCAATGGACATGAGTTTGAGCAAGCTCTGGGAGTTGGTGATGGACAAGGAGGCCTGGCATGCTGCAGTCTATGGGGTCACAAAGAGTCAGACACGACTGAGCGACTGAACCGATAATAATTTTGCCTCTGATATCACATAATTTAGACAGTGCTTGTGATAAGAATATTAACTATAGGAAGCAATTAGTTTGAGGCATATTTTGACCAAGCTAACACAGACATAAGTCCTCTATGGTTTTGTGTTTGGGAACAGTCATTTTCTTTCCTTTACCTGTCTTGTGATATCAACGAAACAAAAACCCATACCATGCACTGTTGCAAAGGCAGGTGTGAAAAGTTATCCAAGCTTTCTCTGCTACAGTGGTTGATTTTTCTTTATTACAAAGTGTCCCTTCAGTAAAGGTGCTGCAATTCTTACTTTGCTGGCACTGGGAAGAGTTGGCAAGATAGAAAACTAACATATCCATTTATTAAAAATGAATTGAGTTCCAGAGATTTTACTTAAGTGTTTACACAAACTGTTAAATATTTGGATAATCAACTGTCAAAGTAGCGGTTCCTGAAACATTTTTCATGAAGCTGCCAAAATATCTGATTTCAACATCAAAATTAATTTTTCAAAATTTTAGATTTAGTTTAAATCAAATTTAGATTTGATTTGGAGCCATCAATAATTAAATTTTATGAGCACAGAGCAGAATCTCTGGTGCTTGGCAAAGTCTTCAGAGCCACTGAAACCAAAACTTCCACCATGTGACCTTTATTTAGGGGCAGCTCTACTTTTAAATTAAGAACTTTTCATCTCACAGAAAATGAAAAATAATGAGCAATTTCTTTGAGTCACATATCTCTGTTGCCAGAAAAATAAAAGACATCGAATTTTTCAGTTACACACATAACCAGGCACCATTTTTGCTTTTATGTAAAGTATCAATTCCACATGTAATTGCTGAATATTTTCTAAATTAAGAGCCCATGTGGTGAGCGGGTGCACACAAAAAAGATAATCAGAAAAATCTCGGCATTAAAATATAGCCTGCAAGTAAAAACACATAAATCACTTTGGTGAGGCCCAGCCTGCTGTGAAAATGACAGCTCTCAGCCTCATATTTCTGTTGAGTCTAGTGTGGAGGAACCAAAAATCCACCGGGCCTGTGAACTTTAGGTCATAAGGTAAAGGCAACTGAAACAAACAGCTACAGAGCACGAAGTCAAAGACCAAACCTGAGCTTATGATACAGTCTTCTGATGGAGTGTGTGCTAGAAGGAGGCCTGCATTCTAGTTTCTACTATTCATTCCACTGCTCACTAAATTCACTTTGCCAAAGCTGCCACTTTCCCAACTGAGGATAATAAAACCTCTTCTCCCTGTGCCTATACCATGTGATTTCTTAAGGTGATTTCCAACTCCAAGAGTTGTGACTTTACTTATTTCTTTATTCAGCTGCTTGTTCAGAGCCTGTTGCTAATGAAGTCACAGCAGTAGGTTATCTGGGTCTGTTGTGTTGTTCACAAATGGTACCCCAGTGCTGGCTGGTCATCTCACAAATGTCACAAGAGGCAAGTCTGAGAGCACAGCTGTGCCTGATGTGACCCTGTGTATACTCCTGGAAAACCATGAAAGCATTTGCAAAAGTGGAGGTGGCTTTACAAGAGCTCAAGGCCCTACAGTGTGGGGTGGGAGAGATGGGGGAAGTAGAGGGTAGTGGGGTTAAGAAGGTGAGCAGACCGCACAACCGCACTACTTCTTTCCACTCCGAGAAGATTTCAAAGGTGACTGAGGTATAAGAACAGATACTTTTTTGGTTCCCCTTAGAAGAAAGATATGCTCAAGTGACTCCTGAAACTCTTTTTGACTCAGGACACAAAGAATCACTAGGAGTAACACATTATTCACCTGGGATGCATTATTCAGGCTAGTAGAAATATTTGCAACTTGAGGACATGCTGGAATTTATGTGCAAGACTTATTTGTCAGGTTTCCTCTCTCTGCATATCCCCAGAGCTGTAGTCTTCAGCCTTGGCTGCACGTTAGAGTCATCTGGGGAACTTTCAAACAATCTTGATGGCCAGCCCACACCCCAGAACAATCATATCAGAATCTCTGCAGGTGAGATCCAGGCAGGTCAGTGTTTTTTAAAGTTCCCCTGGTGATTCCAACGTGCAGCCAAGGTTGAGAAGTGCTATATTGGAGGAATGACAGCCTGAAGCACGGACCCTGACTCTGGAGCTGAGAAGGATGGAAATGCTGTCACTTATGCTGACATGTACTACCTAGTGTCTACTGAAAAGTTATTTCAGTTTCCTATTAAAGGCCAGAATCAAAGGCAGACAGTCTAAAAATAACTCATCAGCAACTTGTTTGGTTGATGAAAAATTTGGAAGTTCTAAGTTGTTTTTAAACTTAAGCTTATTTCCTTCTCCCTTTTAAATATTTTAAGTATTAAGAATCACCTTACAGATCAATAAAAGGTCTTGTGTTAACAAGTATGAAAGGTCCAAAACAAACCCTATGAGCATATCCTAGTGCTGACATAACCTTCTACCTAAAATTCAAGAGACACTTAAAGGGGAAAAAACCAGCAAAGATATTTGAAGAGAACTGTATTTCCTTAAAGGAATGGCAAGTGATACATTTTCCACATTAATTTATATCTGCCCTTCATCTCCACAGGCTCAATTAATAGAAGCTATGCATAAATCATAGGAGAGATCATTAAATCAACCAGTTCACAGTGCTGACTAATTGGTAAATAAATACTTCATGAAAATGGTGATGGGTCTACAGATTCTGTTTTTCTTTTAAAAAGAAAAAATAACCATAAAAAACTTTGAACTATGGCTTCGGTAGAGATAACCACACCTCATCCACTTTGATTTTATAATACTTCTGAGTTTGTTGGAGGGAGTTATACCACAAAGATAGAGCCCAAAGTGTGGGCCACCATTCTGGATGAAAAGTTTATAATTAAATGAAAAATTCAGATTTGTTTAATTAGCCAGATGTCTGGTAGCATGTACACAAGACATCCTGAATCTGGGTGTTACCACACTTTTGATGCAACTAGAGACAGAGGAAGAGGAAACAAGACAGGCACAGGAGAGGATGAAAACAGATCTTTGCCAGGACCCCCTGAAAACAGAGACACTTTGTAAATTAGCTTGCTATCTGAGGTTTTACTTATTTTTAAATCTTATAAGGTTCTGCTATATATGAAAATTCCTCGGTTGGGAAGATCCCCTGGAGGGGATCATGGCAACCCACTCCAGTATTCTTGCCTGGAGATTCCTTATAGACAGAGGAGCCTGGTAGGCTGCAGAGAGTTGCAAAGAGTCGGAAATGATTGAGCAACTAAGCACAGCACAGCACATATATGAAAATAACATCTTCAGAGAGAAAAAATTTTCCCCTCACCATGACACCTGGGCTTCCCTGATAGCTCAGTTGGTGAAGAATCTGCCTGCAATGCAGGAGACCCCGATTTGATTCCTGGGTCGGGAAGATCCGCTGGAGAAGGGATAGGATACCCACCCCAGTATTCTTGGGCTTCCCCTGTGACTCATCTGGTAAGGAATCTGCCTGCAATGTGGGAGACCTGGGTTTGATCCCTGGGTTGGGAAGATCCCCTGGAGGAGAGGAAAATCCCCTGGAGAAGGGAAAGGCTACCCACTCCAGTATTCTTGCCTGGAGAATTCCATGGACTATATAATCCATGGGGTTGCGAAGAGTCAGATACGACTGAGCAACTTTCACTCATGAGACCTGAGTCTGAGGCGAGGCTGTACTGCTTGATCACTGTGTGATCTTGGGCAAGATGCTAAACATCTTTCCCCATCTGGGGAGAATAATGGTACCTACTTATAGAGACATTGTCTTATTTAAGGTACTGTGTGAAATAACATTTTAACCAGGTGTGGGCAGAGAAGAAAATGCTCATGAAACACTTATTATTGCTGTTATTTACTACCGGCCTAGTACCTGTCTTGATTTTTCTTAGAGAAATTCAATTCTTACAGAAATAGATCCAACAGAGCAAAGATCCAGATTCAGATGTAAATACAGATCAATGATCCTTCATAAAATAAATGAAAATTCAGGAAATTGATGCCTTGAGCTCTGACCTGTCATCCTCGTTTCTTATGGAGATCTTGGATGTGCCAAGGGAATGATGACAGCAAACTGAGAAGGGATGCAGTGTTGCCATGGCCTGTGGGAAAAGGCTCAGGGAGGATGAACCTGACTGTTCACTTGGGGCCTCTGCCTCAGGGGGACAGCAAGGCTGAGCTTCCCTCCGTTCAGTCAGGATGCAGTGGGGCCCAGAGGTAGACCAGGGGGACCTGTTCTCAAGAATCTAGCAATCTATTACTGGACACCAGAGTTAGCTAAACACACAGATATGCTTAAACACCAAAAGCAGAGCCCCTTGAGTTCCATTAGGACCTAGGGGTGGGCTCTGCAGTGTGGCAGCAGTCCAGGGGCAGTTGGAGTAACAGGAGTGGCCAGAAGGCCCGGGGCAAGGATGGGGTCCCGGTGCGCTGGCCAAGGCTAGTTTTGCATTTGTGGAGAGGGGTTATGTCTCCTTGCAAGCTGTGACTTTCACAGCAGAAAAGGACCTGTCAACCTCTAGAGAGTAAGCTCAGGAGGGCATTCTGAGGGAGAGTGAAAGAAACAGTCCCATTTCCTCTTCCCTGGACCCCAAGAGAGAAAAGCCACAACTATGAAAGGTTTAAATATTAAATGTTTGAACATTGCTGAGCACTTATTTCACTCTTCTGGGGGACCTCAAAGTCACAACTCTAGCTGGGATTTGCATTTTCTTAAAGAAAAAGATGAGAGAGAAAGAAATAAGTAGAGGAAGGAAAGAGAGGCAAAGAAGAAGAAGGAGAACTGGGAGTAAAAGCAAGAGGGTGAGGAAAACTGGAGAGTTCTCACCAGGTGCTGATTAGAGACTAGACGATGATGAGTGTTAGAAACTAGCCAGGGAAGTGTATTTAAATGCAGCAATCCCAAGCAGGAGGGGAGGAGGGAGAAGTGGAAGAGGGATGGACTAGGAATTTGGGGTTGGTAAACTATTGCATTTAGAGTGAATAAGCAAGGTCCTCCTGTATAGCACAGGGAACGATATTCAATATCCTGTGATAAACCATAAAGAAAAGAATATTAAAAAAGAATGTATATAAGTGTATATAATTTTGTTGTACAGCAGAGGTTGGCACAACATTGGAAATCAAGTATATTTCAATAATAAGTAAATAAGTAAATAAATGCAGTGACCCCAGCAATGGGCCCAGAATTAAAAAGAGTGGTGAAGTCATCCTTTCCCCCAAACAGCGCTTTTCCCCCAAGACTTCATTCTGTCCTGCACACATTTGTCTCCAAGCCTATATTGTTTTGTTTTCTTCCAGAGTCTAAGACAAGAAGCAGCAGTTGTCGATCAAACTTCCTATCTCCACCCGCAACCCTTCCCAGACTGTTTTCTCTGAGTAACATCAAATCCCAGGAGCTCAGGTTCCTTGCTTCCTGGGAATTTTCCAGACCTACTTACTGGTAGTGTGTCTCTCCAGATATCACCAACTTCAGTCTGTTTACAGTCCTAGAACCTCTTCCTCACAAAGTTATGTAACATGAAAGAGCCTTTCCTTTGCCCCTGCAAAGGTTAAGTGGTTAGAAGGCAGTTTGCAAATCAACTGGCTATCCAACTTGAGGTTATCTCACATTGTGTGCATGCCTGCTAAGTCGCTTCAGTCGTGTCGACTCTTTGTGACCCTATGTACTGCAGCCCTCCAGGTTCCTCTGTCCACAGGATTCTCCAGGCAAGAATACTGCAGTGGGTTGCCGTGCCTCCTCTAGGGGATCTTCCCAACCCAGAGATTAAACCCATGTCTCTTATGTCTCCTGAACTGGCAGCTTCTTTACCAACAGTGCCACCTGGGAAGCCCATATCTTACGTTAGATTAAGATAATTCTTGGCTTTCTGGGTTGTTTTCACTTGTTAATAATGACACATACCTTTCACCTGCTTTCCAACACATATTTTTTAAGTTTCATTAAAATTGCCACAAAAGGTTCTTGCCCGAAAAGACGGTATATTAACATATACCATCATCAAGAGCATAATGGTATTATTGTATCTAAAGTAAACATTAGTTTTTGTAATAAATCAGATAGAAATTAAATTGCTTAGCCAAAATTGTGAGGGTTCAGCAAGACCCAAGCTTGCAGAGGAGGCTGTAGGCAATCAGAAGGCCAAATGAGAGTTGGGCACAGTTTGGGGTTCCTCCTCATAATCTGACCAGCAGCCCTTCCACAGCAGCCTCAATAAGCACACAGTATTGGTAGAAGCTGGGGGACTACAGTGTAAACACAGCTTCAAGGCCAGTCTCCTAGCTGTTTTCCAAACAGCTTACGGTCCCTAATATCTGCCCATGTGGGGATTCCAGAGCCAGCACTGGCTATAGCTATCTGAGAAGCAGTGTTTGGAGTTTCCCATTTACTGAGGAGATGCAAAGAAAGAAGGAAATCCAACTGATTTTGTATTAAACCATTTAACAAATATTAACTAATATCTACCAGTGAGCAAGGAGCCCTACTAAGATGTCACAGAAAATGTCCGGAGTATAACATCCCAAATCCTTAGCCTGTTGACAAGACCAGCCCTTTGCAGGTGGACTGAACTTCTTCCAGTCCTTCAAGTTTTTTAAATGTTCCCTGCTTTCCTTTTTCTCCCCGTTTTTTCATCATTCCCTTTGTCTGAAACATACCTTCTGCTATATTGTATGAAACTAATTTCTTCTCATCCTTTAAATATAGGCTTAATTATAACTTTTCTAGGGTAGTCTTCCCTGACCCTTGGGACAAGGCTATGTTAATTTTCTATTTGCTCCCATAGCCTCCTGAACTTCCCTTTTCACATAATCCCTTTCACGTTTATCACTTCTTAAATATCTTTCTTCCTGTCTGTTAATTTCATGAGGCAGGAGCTCTCTGTCTTCTTTATAACTATGTGCCAATATCTTAAAAATTCATGCCTAGTACATAATTTGCTTCACGTTTATTATAAGAATTATTTAATTGTATATAATGTCCCTGCCTAGAAGAACTCCTCTAATAAGAGAGGGGGGGAAAGTACAGACAAATGCCAAAGTATATGTGTGTGTGTGTATTTTTAAAGTATACAAAATTAAAACCAGACAATAGCACAAAGAAAAAATTCCAAACCAAGAGTTGCTAGTTTCTGATTCTCCTAATATTGAGTAATATCACATGGATTTCAATTCCTCCCTATGGTCATTGCTACTGTTGTAGATATTTAGTCACTGCTCATGAGAATGAGTAAAAGGAACTCAGTCTCAATTTTGTTCCTCTATAGCTTAAGTTTTAAAAAGTGTGTGTGTGTGTGTNAGAAGGCCCGGGGCAAGGATGGGGTCCCGGTGCGCTGGCCAAGGCTAGTTTTGCATTTGTGGAGAGGGGTTATGTCTCCTTGCAAGCTGTGACTTTCACAGCAGAAAAGGACCTGTCAACCTCTAGAGAGTAAGCTCAGGAGGGCATTCTGAGGGAGAGTGAAAGAAACAGTCCCATTTCCTCTTCCCTGGACCCCAAGAGAGAAAAGCCACAACTATGAAAGGTTTAAATATTAAATGTTTGAACATTGCTGAGCACTTATTTCACTCTTCTGGGGGACCTCAAAGTCACAACTCTAGCTGGGATTTGCATTTTCTTAAAGAAAAAGATGAGAGAGAAAGAAATAAGTAGAGGAAGGAAAGAGAGGCAAAGAAGAAGAAGGAGAACTGGGAGTAAAAGCAAGAGGGTGAGGAAAACTGGAGAGTTCTCACCAGGTGCTGATTAGAGACTAGACGATGATGAGTGTTAGAGACTAGCCAGGGAAGTGTATTTAAATGCAGCAATCCCAAGCAGGAGGGGAGGAGGGAGAAGTGGAAGAGGGATGGACTAGGAATTTGGGGTTGGTAAACTATTGCATTTAGAGTGAATAAGCAAGGTCCTCCTGTATAGCACAGGGAACGATATTCAATATCCTGTGATAAACCATAAAGAAAAGAATATTAAAAAAGAATGTATATAAGTGTATATAATTTTGTTGTACAGCAGAGGTTGGCACAACATTGGAAATCAAGTATATTTCAATAATAAGTAAATAAGTAAATAAATGCAGTGACCCCAGCAATGGGCCTAGAATTAAAAAGAGTGGTGAAGTCATCCTTTCCCCCAAACAGCGCTTTTCCCCCAAGACTTCATTCTGTCCTGCACACATTTGTCTCCAAGCCTATATTGTTTTGTTTTCTTCCAGAGTCTAAGACAAGAAGCAGCAGTTGTCGATCAAACTTCCTATCTCCACCCGCAACCCTTCCCAGACTGTTTTCTCTGAGTAACATCAAATCCCAGGAGCTCAGGTTCCTTGCTTCCTGGGAATTTTCCAGACCTACTTACTGGTAGTGTGTCTCTCCAGATATCACCAACTTCAGTCTGTTTACAGTCCTAGAACCTCTTCCTCACAAAGTTATGTAACGAAAGAGCCTTTCCTTTGCCCCTGCAAAGGTTAAGTGGTTAGAAGGCAGTTTGCAAATCAACTGGCTATCCAACTTGAGGTTATCTCACATTGTGTGCATGCCTGCTAAGTCGCTTCAGTCGTGTCGACTCTTTGTGACCCTATGTACTGCAGCCCTCCAGGTTCCTCTGTCCACAGGATTCTCCAGGCAAGAATACTGCAGTGGGTTGCCATGCCTCCTCTAGGGGATCTTCCCAACCCAGAGATTAAACCCATGTCTCTTATGTCTCCTGAACTGGCAGCTTCTTTACCAACAGTGCCACCTGGGAAGCCCATATCTTACGTTAGATTAAGATAATTCTTGGCTTTCTGGGTTGTTTTCACTTGTTAATAATGACACATACCTTTCACCTGCTTTCCAACACATATTTTTTAAGTTTCATTAAAATTGCCACAAAAGGTTCTTGCCCGAAAAGACGGTATATTAACATATACCATCATCAAGAGCATAATGGTATTATTGTATCTAAAGTAAACATTAGTTTTTGTAATAAATCAGATAGAAATTAAATTGCTTAGCCAAAATTGTGAGGGTTCAGCAAGACCCAAGCTTGCAGAGGAGGCTGTAGGCAATCAGAAGGCCAAATGAGAGTTGGGCACAGTTTGGGGTTCCTCCTCATAATCTGACCAGCAGCCCTTCCACAGCAGCCTCAATAAGCACACAGTATTGGTAGAAGCTGGGGGACTACAGTGTAAACACAGCTTCAAGGCCAGTCTCCTAGCTGTTTTCCAAACAGCTTACGGTCCCTAATATCTGCCCATGTGGGGATTCCAGAGCCAGCACTGGCTATAGCTATCTGAGAAGCAGTGTTTGGAGTTTCCCATTTACTGAGGAGATGCAAAGAAAGAAGGAAATCCAACTGATTTTGTATTAAACCATTTAACAAATATTAACTAATATCTACCAGTGAGCAAGGAGCCCTACTAAGATGTCACAGAAAATGTCCGGAGTATAACATCCCAAATCCTTAGCCTGTTGACAAGACCAGCCCTTTGCAGGTGGACTGAACTTCTTCCAGTCCTTCAAGTTTTTTAAATGTTCCCTGCTTTCCTTTTTCTCCGTTTTTTCATCATTCCCTTTGTCTGAAACATACCTTCTGCTATATTGTATGAAACTAATTTCTTCTCATCCTTTAAATATAGGCTTAATTATAACTTTTCTAGGGTAGTCTTCCCTGACCCTTGGGACAAGGCTATGTTAATTTTCTATTTGCTCCCATAGCCTCCTGAACTTCCCTTTTCACATAATCCCTTTCACGTTTATCACTTAAATATCTTTCTTCCTGTCTGTTAATTTCATGAGGCAGGAGCTCTCTGTCTTCTTTATAACTATGTGCCAATATCTTAAAAATTCATGCCTAGTACATAATTTGCTTCACGTTTATTATAAGAATTATTTAATTGTATATAATGTCCCTGCCTAGAAGAACTCCTCTAATAAGAGAGGGGGGGAAAGTACAGACAAATGCCAAAGTATATGTGTGTGTGTGTATTTTTAAAGTATACAAAATTAAAACCAGACAATAGCACAAAGAAAAAATTCCAAACCAAGAGTTGCTAGTTTCTGATTCTCCTAATATTGAGTAATATCACATGGATTTCAATTCCTCCCTATGGTCATTGCTACTGTTGTAGATATTTAGTCACTGCTCATGAGAATGAGTAAAAGGAACTCAGTCTCAATTTTGTTCCTCTATAGCTTAAGTTTTAAAAAGTGTGTGTGTGTGTGTGTGTGTGTGTGTGTGTGTGTGTGTGTGTGTATTTCAGGGACACAATGTTCAGTCTTAGCTTTCTCTAAATAGGCAAGTCGTCTGCAGTATTATGACTATCTGTGAAGTGACATCACAGGAGCTTTGGCTGACCAAAAGCTCAACAGTAAGAAGGCACCCAAGAGCACTGTCAGTCAGGACTCTGCATATAAACCTCTGCAAAACATTTACACAAGTCACTGACTCCACAGAACTATGCTAAGCTCTGAGGAAAAACTACAAAACTATATTTAATGCTATAAAGCATTAGCAAGCAAAGTTCAGTGTATAAAAAATACATTATGATCAAATAGAATACCAAGATTTCAAGGATGGTTCAGTGTTTTTATAGTCTTAGAAATGTGTAAAGCTAATATACCACACTACCTAGAAAGTTAAAGAAAAACTTTAGTTCTGTGATTTATCTAAATCGATGAAGAAATAGATTTTGACAAAATATGGTACTCTTACATGTTATCAAACTAGGAATAGAAGATAATTAATTTCATAAAATTAATTTATTAAAAATTTACAGTAAATATCAAACTTAGTGGTGAAACTTTAGAGGCATTTTCATTAAGGTCAGGAAATATATAGTCATACTCATTAGTTCTGCTAATATCCAATCCTGTATCGAAGCTTCCAGAGAACATGATGGGGCAAGAAAAAAAGAAGGCTATCAATGGAAACGAAGAGATAATTTTTCTCTTATTTTTAGCATTGTTATAGGCTATATAGGAAGACTGAGACAATCCATAACCTATTGAAACTAATAAATGTCTAGCAAGTTGATATTCAAAATCAACATACAAAAACCAACAGTGTTTCAGTTCCACTTATAATAACAACAACAGAAAACATAAGTGTGGCAGGCCATCTCCAAGATGATCCCAATGAACCACCGCCCACAAACCCTGCCTTCCTGGTATTCCCGTGTAAGCAATAGGAGAACACATAAATAACAATGTATGACTTTCAAGTTTGGGCCACTTAAGATACTGTGGGTTCATCTTTTCCCTCTTGGATCGCTTGAGGGTGGGAGCCAGTCACCGTGTCATGAGGACACCAGAACAGCCCTAAAAAGAGAGCTATGTGATGAAGTAAAGTTTCTTGACAACAGCCAGGAACTGAGGCTTCCTTCCAACAGCAGTCTTGGAAGCAGACCCTCCAGCCGTAATTAAGCCTTCATATGACTGCAGCCCTGGCTGATATCTTGACTTAAATCTCATAAATTAAAATGCTAAGCTAGAATCACAGTTAAACTTCTGAACTCCTGGCCCTCAGAAACTGTGGGACAGTAAATGTTTGCTGTTCTAAGTACTTAAGTTTTAGGGTAATTAGGCAACAATAGATAAATAAGTTTCAGAAAATTTTCAAAAATTAATATAAGAAAAGATATGAAGACATAAAATTATTTTAAAAAATTATTAAATGACATAAAAGACATATTGAATAACTACAATATTCTTTTTTTTTTTTTAAATAACTACAATATTCTTTACTAAAGGGGAAAAATTCTTTCCAATTTAAGCTACATATTCAGGGCAAAATCCCGATCTATGTCCTCTGAAACTTGCTAAGCTAATCCTAAAATTTACATGGAAGATGAGAAGAGTAAGAATACTCAAAAAAATTTTGAAGGATAACTCCAGGTGTGTGGAGTGGGATAGATGAGGCTTGTATTCCAGATATCAAACAAAATTCATTACAAAGCTGTTTTAGCTTAACTAGAACATGGCATGGTATTGGCATAAGAATAGACAAACAAATCAATGGAACAGAATAGAAAGCCCAGAAAGACAGCTGGCATCTTCACTGATGTGATAGACAGAATAATGCCCCATCCCCACCTCCAAAAGATGTCCATATTCTAGTTTTCAGAATGTGTGAATGTGTGGGTTACATGGTAAAGGTGAATTAAGGGTACAGATGGAATTAAGATTGCTAATTAGCTGACTTGACTTTAAAACAGGGAAATTATCCTACATTAACTGAGTGAACACAATGTAATCACAAGAGTCTTTAAAAATGGAAGTGAGGAGCAGAAGAGTCAGTGTCAGACGGATGGCATTGTGAGAAGGGCTTGGTCTGGCTTTGCTGGTTTTTAAGATGGAGGAAAGAGGTAATGAGCCAGGGAATGCAGAAGGCATGCCGAAGATGGAAAAGCAAGGAAATGAATCCTCCCCCAGGACCTTCAAAAGGAATGAAGCTCTGCCTAGACTTTGATCTTAGCCTACTAGGATCCATTTTGGACTTCTGACTTCAAGAATTGTAAGATAATAAATTTGTGTTGTTTTACACTACCAAATAGTGGTAATTTGTTACAGGAGTCATAGGAAATGAATATAATCTATGTTACAAGCCAGTAGGTAAAGAACATTACTATTCTACCAGTGGAGTGAGACCAATTGGTTACCCATGTGAAAAAAAAGAAAATTAGTTCCCTCTCTCATGTTATATACAAAAATAAATTTGAGGTAGAGTGAGTACCTACATGTGAAAAGCAAAATAGTAAAACTTTTAAGAGACATAAAGTTTAATATTTTTATGAGCTTGGAGAGGAAAAATTTCTTAAACAAGGCACAAAAAGCATGAGCCATAAAGAAAAGAAATTGGCAGAACTATGTTAAAATTAAAATCATCTGTTCAGGAAAAGATATTATACATAAACACAGAAAACAAGACACAGACTAGGAGAATATATGTGCAATGCATCTAAGGCACAAGAAATTAATATCCACAATACAGAAAAAAAATTTCCAAATCAATGAAAAAAAGGCAACCCATTGGAAAAACAAATGAAGGATATGAATAATTAGTTCACAAGAAAGAAATTCAAACGCCCATTAACATATGAGAAAGTGCTTATCTTTATTATTAGTCAGAGATGAGCAAAGAAAGTCATGCATCATTGTGTACTGACTGGAAAGTTTTTTTAAAAATCTGAAAATTCTAAGGATTGGTGAGGATATGGGAAAAAGGAAGAGTCATAGTCTTCTGGAATGAGTACAAATCTGTAATTTATTTCTGGAGAGAAATTTGGCAGTATTCTGAACATTATACGTGCATCCTGTGTGACCCAGATTCCTGTTTAGGCAGGGATGCACCCTTGTTTATAAGGTGTTGTGCACAAGAACATCTGTTATAGCACTGTTTGGAACAGTGAAAACTCAGGAACAACGTAAATGCCAATGAGAAATAAAATAGATGCTGTGTTGCTTCCATGAATTAATAAAAGAGTGCCACATATGTCAACATGGATAAACACTGGAAACATTTTCAGGAAAAAACTAAATTTGCAGAGTGATGAATACATTCTGCATTTGTAAGGCTTAAAGATACACTATTATAGCCAAGACATGGAAGCAACCTAAATGTCATCGACAGATGAATGGATAAAGAAGATATGGTACATTTACACAATGAAATATTATTCATCCATTAGAAAGAATAAAATAATGCCATTTTCAGCAACATGGATGAACCTAGAGACTGTCATGCAGAGGGAAGGAAGTCAGAGAAGGAGAAGTATTGTATGAAACCCCTTACATGTGGAATCTAAAAAGAAATGATATAAATGAACTTACAAAACAGAAAGAGACTCACAGACTTAGAGGACGAAGTTATGGTTGCCTGCACACTGCTGTATTTAAAATGGATAACCAACAAGGACCTAGGGTATAGCACATGGAACACTTTTCAACATTATGTGGCAGCCTGGATGGAAGGGGAGTTTGAGGGAGAATGTATTTGTATTGCTGAGTCCCTTTGCTGTTCACCTGAAACTATCACAACATTGTTAATCAGCTATACCCCAGTACAATATAAAAAGCTTAAAATATATATATATTATTTATGCTTTTATATAGAGAAGCTTGTGTGGGGTCTGAAGCTTATACAATTGCAGGTGGTGTCCTCATTAAGAAAAAGATTATGGACAGTATGATACTGGCACAAAGACAGAAATATAGATCAATGGAACAATATAGAAAGCCCAGAGATAAATCCACACACCTATGGACANGCCATAAGGGTGGTGTCATCTGCATATCTGAGCTTATTGATATTTCTCCCGGCAATCTTGATTCCAGCTTGTGTTTCTTCCAGTCCAGCGTTTCTCATGATGTACTCTGCATAGAAGTTAAATAAGCAGGGTGACAATATACAGCCTTGATGTACTCCTTTTCCTATTTGGAACCAGTCTGTTGTTCCATGTCCAGTTCTAACTGTTGCTTCCTGACCTGCATACAGATTTCTCAAGTGGCAGGTTAAGTGGTCTGGTATTCCCATCTCTTTCAGAATTTTCCACAGTTTATTGTGATCCACACAGTCAAAGGCTTTGACATAGTCAATAAAGCAGAAATATATGTTTGTCTGGAACTCTCTTGCTTTTTCAATGATCCAGCGGATGTTGGCAGTTTGATCTCTGGTTCCTCTGCCTTTTGTAAAACCAGCTTGAACATCAGGGAGTTCACGGTTCACGTATTGCTGAAGCCTGGCTTGGAGAATTTTGAGCATTACTTTACTAGCATGTGAGATGAGTGCAATTGTGCGGTAGTTTGAGCATTCTTTGGCATTGCCTTTCTTTGGGATTGGAATGAAAACTGACCTTTTCCAGTCGTGTTAATACAGGCTAGTGAATGAAAATCAAAGACAAAGGAGCTTTGGCACAGTGACTCTCCCTACAACATTCTTAGGACTGCAGAGTTCAGTGGTGGAACTAGGACGCGAACAGAGAAACTCCTCTGGAGGGGGCTGGCTTGGACATGTTTGCCCAGGTGAGGGCTGATGGTTAACCACCAAACTGAGCCTTCATAAACTGACTCATTTTCTGACAAAGCTGACTATACAAATCTCCTTCCACATGTGGGACTCTCTCATGTTGAATTAGTAGGCCACCAGGCCTCTGGTGTTTTTGCACAATGGCCTATAGAATTGGCTATGGGATTAAAAACAAAAAGGAACCTTAAAGAAAAGGGAACTATACAAAATAAAAGTGACTTGGAGATCCCCCCACCGCCAAAAGAAAAGATGTTCCCCCACTCATGCCTCTATCTAATGGTGCCTAGGGAGGAAGCAGAAAGAGCAGTCACTGTTCCTGGGCTGGAGCCTCGAGCTGCTGACTGCCATGTTGAGTGAGTTGTTACATCTGGGGAGTCTTCACTTCCTTTTGTAAAATAAAAGGCTGGACTCTTCACACATCTCTAAGGACTCTTCAGTCATGTGATTCTAGAGGGCACTGGGTATGGCAGAAAGGGTTTCTCTGTTTAAAGCCTGCCCTTGCCACTTACCATTTGTCAAACTTGGACAAAGTCTGTCTTTAAAAAGAAATAATGCTTATTTTTTTCATCCTATCATTAAAGTATAATATATGTACTATAGAAAATATAAAACATACAGGCAAGTATGTTAAGGAAGAAAATAACGATCTCTCATAATTCTGTTATCCAGAGGTAATCAGCTGTTTTAGGGTGTTTCTTTCATGATGTAAATTAGGAGTTGGAAAACTCTAACCCTCAGGCCAAATCTTGTCCACTGCTATTTTTTTAATGGTCTGTGACCAAAGAGTGGTTTTTACATTTTCAAATGGTTGAAAAATAATCAAAAGAGTAATAATATTTTGTGGCTAGTGAAAATTATATGAAATTCAAATATAGGTGTCCATAAGAAAAATTTTATTGGAATGCAGTAAAGCTGGTTAGCTTATGCATTGTCTTTTACTCAACAACAGCAGATCTGTGCCCTGCCAAACCTAAAATATCTGGTTCATCACAGAAAATAGTTGCTAACCTTTGATATAGATAAAATAAACATAAATATGTGGGTTTATGTATTACATTATATATCTTATATTCTACTTTTTGCTAACACTTCAATACAAACATTTACTGGTCACTGTAAATATTCTTTGTAAGCATGACTTAATAGCTTACTAATATTACATCATCATTTAAGATGTTGGATATTTGGTTTATTAAAAATTTTCACTTATAATTTTCAGAAACATCCTTAGACATAAATATTTGATCATATCTCTTATTATTTCCTAAAATTAGATTTCTAGAAGGGAGATGACTAGCATAAATTATAAGGACAGTCATAGATACTCTAAAGAAATGCGGTATCAGTTTGTACATCCATTTTTCTCAGTGAGTGAGAGTGATCATCTCTTAGTACCCTCTGATTACCCACCATTAAAGGAGAGAGAGGGGAGATAAAAGGAGAGGAGGAAGGGGAGAGAGAGAGAAAGGGAGAAGCTAACACTGAGATTAGGTCCAGGTCTATGAGCATAGTTCCTCTTCAATGATATGCTGCTGAGAGCTCTAGGAACCACAAGGTTTGCTTTGAGGTCAAAAAAGATGTGAAAGCATTTTGTAAACTGTTAAGGAAGGATCACTGTCTCATAATTATTATCATGAAAGTTACCTATATGAAACAGCCAGTAGTTCACCCCAAAGGTGGAAAAGCCACTCATCATAACTGTCCTTTTTATGAGAGAATTGGGTCTTAACTTTACAGAGTATTTCATCCCTGTGTTACATTCTTAAAATTAGATCCATGTGTTTCTTTTAATTAGTATTTGATACAGTATTAATATTCTTATTTATCTTCTGCATGCCATATGGATTAAATTCTCATTACCTTTGATCTTAATACTTTTAAAATATGTAAATCAGCAGACACCCTCTTTAAAGCAGTGTTTGCATCCCTGTCTATTATTGCCTTGGGCAAAAGGAAAATATCTGCATTGCAAAAAATCCCCAAATTGTGTTGAAATCTTGAAAACTATATATTCACAGGTCAATCTCAATAGATTAAATAATGGCCAACTGAAAATGAAGCCAATTAGAATTAAATATTGCTTAAACCTGATGAAGGTTAATGAGAGCCCACCATGCATGCACATCATCAAGATGGTCATGTTTCAGGGTGAAACTGGTTAAGGCTTTGTGATCTGCTTAACTTCAATAAACAAAACACAATAAAGATTTTCTGACTAACAAAGATAAGCATGCTATATTAAGTGCTTCAGTGTTCTGGGTGAAAGGCTTTTCGTTTGTCTTGAGCTACGGCAAGCCACTTTACTTTCTTGGTCCTTACTTTCTTTCACCATAAAATGGGGGTGACTAGGCTGTTGAATTCTAAGGCATATTCCAGCTCTAAGCACTAATGGGAAGTAATAACAGGGCTGTTATGTAACATATTTTAAAGGAACTTTAAACTTAATGGGGACTGTAGTTACTAATTAATTTAAGAACTAGAGAAGAAAAAGTGCACCTGTGGTTGACTGATGGAAATTATCCTAAACAAGACCATTTATATATCCTTTTTAAGACCATCCAGTCTTTTTGGAAGCTTTTTATTTAAAAATGTATTGTGAAATATATATTGGCACTATCTTTTCACCTCTTAACTTGAAATATTCTTCTAGCTATTGCTGGGATAGTTTTTCCTTCCCCTTCAAGCTTATTCAATTAATAGTATAAAATATTTCTAGGGAAACTTTGTGTCAATCAAAGGTCCATAATCTGCATGCCACTAAATTCCACAAATTATTCTTCTTATTTTATAAGGTTAATTTCCTTTTGTCAGCTGTTCATTTTACTTTGGAAAATAAAGTCTCCCAGGCTCATAATGGAGTTAAGAACCCTCTTTGGTCGGTAGGACTAGAGTTCTTAGGTCCAGGTGCAGTTCTTTCTGGAAGAGTGTAATCATGTGTTCATTGTGAATTAATTACCAAAATAGCCACTCTCTAATTTCCTGGAGTTTGATTGACAAGCATCCTATATCCGACTACTTATTATATAACACAGTTTGAGTTTCTGTTCAGTAAAACTTTGCTGATACAACAGTCTACATACATATCTCTTAGAAGAAGTCGAATCTCTAGAATAACAAATATCTCCTATAGACAGGGGGTTTTGTTTTAGAATTTACAATTTACAATATACAATCCAATCACATACACATGCACACACACATCTTTTGTTTGAGCCCTATTCCTGACTAATAACACACTGAGACCAACTTCAAGGTATAGCTGAATATCAAGTATGGAAGATTGAAGTTTATATGACAAATTACTGAAGGGAGGAGGAATACCTAGAAGAAAACCAGTCATGACACAGGTTAATTCTCATAACAGACTGACCTGGAAAAATGAGAACAGGCACAGATTCACAATTTTGGGCATTTGTTTCCCCACTTTACATTGTGAATTACACTGCGAATGTGTTTCCCAAATTTAGCCAAAAATGCTTATGGATATTTATGCTTATCAAAATCTGCCATGCTGCACCAGGGGGTGTCTTATGCAAGTGGGTGCCAACCTTGACCATGAGGCAGGGCCTGTTCCATTGCTGGGTGGAGAAAATGCCAACCTTTGACAGCCTCCTCTACCCTTCTACCACCTGACCACCAAGTTTCATTTGTGCATTAAAGACAAACCATTGTTTCAATGGATAAGCAAGCTGTGGCATATATACACAATGGAGTATTACTCTGCCATTAAAAAGAATAAATTTGAATCAGTTCTAATGAGATGGATGAAACTGGAGCCTATTATACAGAGTGAAGTAAGCCAGAAAGAAAAACACCAATACAGCATACTGACACATATATACGGAATTTAGGAAGATAGTAATGATGACCCTGTATGTGAGACAACAAAAGGACACAGACATAGACAATGGACTTTTGGCCTCAGAGGGAGTAGGAGAGGGCGGGATGATCTGGGAGAATGGCATTGAAGAATATATACTATTATGTAAGAAACGAATCACCAGTCTATGTTTGATACAGAATGCAGGACGCTTGGGGCTGGTGTACGGGGATGATCCAGAGAGACGTTGTGAGGTGGAAGGTGGGAGGGGGACTCGGGATTGGGAGCTTGTATGCACCTGTGGTGGATTCGTGTCGATGTATGGCAAACCCAATAGAGTATTGTAAAGTTAAATTTAAAAATAAATAAATTAAAAAAAAAAATAAAGACAAACCATTGTTTCAGACTTATTTCTCTAGCTTCATTTTATCATAACCTTAACAGCTGCCATTGAGACTCATTGCCTTAAAAAGTTATTGGAAAGACATCATTTTTCTACAATGTGTTGAGGAAGAGCACAAGCCAGAATCTCTCTCCAGTAGTTTCTACCATGAATCAATCACCAGGCCCTTTTAGCTTCCCTATGGGAATCATTTGGAGAAGGCAATGGCACCCCACTCCAGTACACTTGCCAGGAAAATCCCATGGACGGAGGAGCCTGGGAGGCTGCAGTCCATGGAGTCACTGAGGGTCGGACACGACTGAGCGACTTCACTTTCACTTTTCACTTTCATGCATTCGAGAAGGAAATGGTGACCCACTCCAGTGTTCTTGCCTGGAGAATCCAAGGGACGGCAGAGCCTGGTGGGCTGCCGTCTGTGGGGTCACACAGAGTCAGATATGACTGAAGTGATTTAGCAGCAGCAGCAGCAGCAGCAGCAGCATGAGAATCATTCTATCATCACTTTAGAAGATGGCACTCTACAGGTCAGCACACAAGGCCCTTTCTGGTCTGACACCTACTTACCTCTATAGCTCATTTCCTACTGCTCCTCAGAGCTTGGCCTATGCTCCAGCACAGGATACTCATCTGTTAGCCCTGAAGAATCATCTCAGGTTGATCTTCTCCTGGAACCTTTCCTGATTCCTAAATGCAAGTTGAACGCCCTAACTCTGGGTTCCCATTTCAACCTGTACAGAACAACATATAACAGTTATCCCACCTGACAGGTATAGAATCATATTCATCCTTCCCTTTCTGTGGCTTATATCAAAGTAAATAATAAATGTTTATTTAAGAAATGAACAAATCTTTTAGTTGCTCTTGCTTAAAAACATCCACCAACATCTCCAATTCCTTTAGAAATTCAATTCAGTTCAGTCACTCAGTAGTGTCCAACTCTTTGCGACCCCATGAATCACAGCACACCAGGCCTCCCTGTCCATCACCAACTCCTGGAGTTCACCCAAACTCGTGTGCATCGAGTTGGTGATGCCATCCAGCCATCTCATCCTCTGTTGTCCCCTTCTCCTGCCCCTAATCCCTGCCAGCATCAGAGTCTTTTCCAATGAGTCAACTCTTCATATGAGGTGGCCAAAGTATTGGAGTTTCAGACTCAGCATTATTCCTTCCAATGAACACCCAGGACTGGTCTCCTTTAGGATGGACTGATTGGACCTCCTTGCAGTCCAAGGGACTGGCAAGAGTCTTCTCGAGCACCACACTCACTACTAATAAAAGCCAGTTAGCCTGATAAAAGTGTTAACTATCTTGATAAATACAAGGTTATGTGAACAGCAGGCTTTTAGAAGGTAATCCTAAATCAGCAAGGGAGATGTTATTGGTGAGTCTTTCAGGATGATCAGATAGACTCATTTATTTCACAAAGATGAAGTCCCAACTATGTTCCAACTACCACGTTAGGGAACAACAATAGCAAAAGGCTTAAGGAGAAGGCTGTGAGAACTTCAGATTCCTGCCTATGATTCACAGATGGGTTGCTGGGGGTGCTGATAATTTGTGAAATAAATGTTTATACAGATATCTGTGTGATAACTGAGAAACTGTCTGGGGCGCTGCAAAACTACAAAGAAAATATTGCAAATAAAGAATCTAAAAACTAGCCCAGAATAAAACACAAATGGTTATTTCTTCAAGGACCAATAATCAGAACGGCCATTTGCTAAATAGAATCAGCCATACAAGAATGATTAAGGAAAACCACCAAACAGCAGGGTTAGGTATCTTCTACACTAGAAGTTTGTGTCCCCCCCACCCTGATTCAACTGATTCATACATTGAAATCGTAATCCCTAGTGTGGTAGTATTTGGAGGCGGGGTCTTTAGGAGGTGATTAGGAGCCTTAAATGTGCCTTGTGCCCTTATTAGACCCAGGAGAGGTCCCTTACCACTTCTGCCATGTGAGGACACCCAAAAGACCCCTGTCTATGAACCAGGTAGCAGGCCCTCACCAGACACTGAATCTGCTGGAACTTTGATCATGGACTTCTCAGCCTCCAAAACTGCAAGAAAGAAACGTCTTTTATTTAAGCCACCCAGCTTGTGTTATTTTTGTTATAGCAGCTGGAATAGATGGAGACAGTGTGTAATGACACCAAGTGGAGTAATGTATTTGCTGTGAAAGATGATAGAGCGGTCCAGAGCCCAGATTTTTCACTGAGAAAAACCCATGTGGAATCTTGGCTCCTGGCTGTGGAGTGTGGGCAAGGCACCTAACAGTTTGGAGCAGCAGTTTCCTTATCTGTGAAATGGGAGATATTTCACTACTTTGTTCACAAAGATCCAATTTAAAAAAGATTAATTTTAATTCAGAGTAACCCAAGGCTACCAAACATAAAAGACAGAGCTAAATAAAAAGGAAGACAGAAAACTAACTCAACTCCAACCCTTTAAACCAGTTTTTTACATGCAATTTCTTTCCTTCAAACACCATTTTCATGCTCCTGTTACAGCAGCGGGGAGAAGTTGGTTTTCACTCCAAACTGGAAAACTCTTTTTCTTCAGCCAAGAACTTGTGTATGAGATCTAAATTTGATTTCACAGTGTTTGAAACAATAGTTCTGGCAGCTCAGTACATTAATCTTGGCTCTTCCCCCTGGATCATACCCATGTCTGAGTCTCCTTAATCCTCTTCCAAATTAGTTAAATCAGGTTTAGGTGGATGAAGTATTTACCAAATACTCTCATCTTCAAATAATCCACATCACCTTATAATGAAAACATTGTTAAAAGAGCCAGATCCTGCAGGAAAAAAAAAATAGCCTCAATTCTAGAATTTAGGGATTAAAAGAGCAAAATATTTTCCATGACTTTCCATTTTCTATCCCTCACAATTCAAAATTTGAAGTTTGAGAAGATAAGCCAGTTTGGTTTTATAGAATCTTTCTCTTTCAAGGTCCTAGGAAGGAAATGACTCCTCTGCTTATAGGTTAACACACAATTCCAGTGCAGCTTCATAACTTCCAGTGAAATATCCTTCAGAGGCTGTTAGTGATGAAACATGCATCTTCTTATACAACCATTTTTACCTAAGACATCAACCACATTAGTAAAGAGAAGAACATATTACTTGAATATCACTGGAAGTTGCATTTTTTTTGTGGAGAATGTAAAAGTGAGACACTGACTTTAGCTAACTTTTGGAAAGATGGGTGAACAGCCATCAGAGAAAGCTAAATACAGACAAAAGGGAAACAAAACTGGCACGCTAATATTCCTTGGAATAATATTCAGGCTCCAGCTAATGGGAAAATATAGGTATGATGATTAACAAACAAAAAAGTGACTCTCACAATTTTATGAATCACTAGTATTTTAAGCTTTTTTTTTTCTCTCTCCTCCAACCTCCCTCACCACCAAGGTTGAAAGAGAAAATGACAGACTGGATGTCTAAAAATATCTATAGATATTAAATACCAACTTATCTAATAGGACACACATGCTACACTGACTTCATTTTTGTAGGCCTTGTCCCTGGCAATCCAACTTTTCAAAGAAACAGTTGGCTTCGTCGGCTCTAGTATTATGACCAGATTCCTACTATAGTAACTGCATGCTGGAATCAAAATATCAAAGTATTTTGGTCCATGGAATTTTCACAGCCTCCATTTATGCCTTAACCTTAATACTCCAAGATCCAACTGAAACCCACTGTTGAGAGTCACTGAAATCTCACTGACAAGTAAAGGTATCTTAGGGATGAAAGCCTATACCTTTGCAAATGTGGGGAGGCAGATCACATAATCACACCTGGGAGGTGGATGTTTCAAAGAGCTATGGTTCTCATCTCTTTATTGAGCACAAAAAGATCCAAACAAAGTCACACAACAGCTAAACCAATGCCATCTGTGTGGAAATCATATTTTAAACACAAACAAAATCAAACGCTCCATATGCCACCACTCCTGAACATTTGCTAGAATGTTTCTGAGTATTTATTGTTAGAGTGTCAGTGTGGTCAAGTGAAGAAAGCAAGAAAACAAAACAAACAAAAACCCAACAGGGCCTGAACTCCTCCAGGGCCTTCTTCTACACTCTGCCCATTATCACCATGCATGTCATGTATCCTGTTTGGGGAAGCTGTACTCTTCCTGCCTCTGGCTCTGTCCCTTTAGAAGAAGGGACATGTAAAATTATGAGACTTTGGGAATTTTGCAAAGCAAGTTTTCAGCCTCTGCCATGTCCTGACACATACAGAAAAAGAATACTATTTATGTTGTGCAAATAGAAGCATTCCGTTTACCTGGTTGGGCCCTACCATTTTAATATCTTGGCACAAACATAACTCACCCACAACACACCAGTGTGCAAAATACTGCAGCACATCAGTTGAAGACCTATTGCAAAGTGCATTTGTTTCTAAGTGATGCTAATACTGTCACTTTAAAAAGTTCCTAAATGGAATATGAAATCTGTATTTGGAAGCACACAAAAATGTGCATGACTCTTCATCATTCCATTCCTAAATCTCATTGAGCTTTTCACAGTTTAGATCTGTGTAAGGACAGAAATGGTATGGACCTAACAGAAGCAGAAGATATTAAGAAGAAGGGGCAAGAATACACAGAAGAACTGTACAAAAGAGATCTTCACAACCCAGATAATCACGATGGTGTGGTCACTCACCTAGAGCCAGACATCCTGGAATGTGAAATCAAGTGGGCCTTAGAAAGCATCACTATGAACAAAGCTAGTGGAGGTGATGAAATTCCAGTGGAGCTATTTCAAATCCTGGAAGATGATGCTGTGAAAGTGCTGCACTCAATATGCCAGCAAATTTGGAAAGCTCAGCAGTGGCCACAGGACTGGAAAAGGTCAGTTTTCATTCCAATCCCAAAGAAAGGNCCTCTGTCACCTCCTTCTCTTTCTGCCCTGTATCTTCCCAGCACCAGGGTCTTTTCCAGTGGGTTAGCTCTTCACACATCAGATGACTCTTCACATTCAGCTTCAGCATCAGTCTTTCCAGTGAAATGCAGGGCTGATTTCCTTTAGGACTGACACTAGGTGAGTGAGACCAACGTTGGTCAAAATCCCCATAGATTTGTGTCTGGCTGGTCAGGGCTTCCATCACTTTCCAGCTCTCCTGCAGCCAATTACACTCTCTCCTCTCATCCAGATCTGATTTATGGCTTGTATCCCAGACCCCAAGGCATCTGTGTCTATTGCCTTGTCCTTAGAACCCCAATAGCATGATTTATTTTTCAAAGATGCTGCCTTTGGTACACACAAATAAATGGCTTTGGTGTAGTAAAAAGAGCTTGGCTGGAAAACCAGGGTCTCCCTGCTGACCCTACATTTCCTCGAGGGTACAGGTGATGACTAATGCCTGACCAGAGCACCAGTGGGGTAGGGAACTGTGAGACAATACATTTCTGTTGTTTAAGGCACCCAGTCTGTGGTGCTTTGTTATGGCAGCCAGAGAAAGGTAAGGCACATTGACCTCAAATGTAAAAGCCTCAAGCCCCATAGAATTTAACCTGCCACGCTGACGATGACTAGCTGACGCTTGAATGATGAGCAAGAGCATCATGAGAATAGGCATGGTGAAGAGTGATGGGCAGAGAGAATTGTGCAGCCAGTGGGGAGAATAGGAGCATCCTGGAGGGAATAGAGAAGAGCTCCTGAGGCAAAGGGCAGAGACCCAACCCTTTCACAGACTCAGGTTCTTATCACTGTAGACTTATTCTCAAACCTTGCATTATGCTTCCCTCTATCAGCTTCCAGTCAGTTTCATCAGTGTATATGAGACATCACATGGGATAGTACCAAATAACTGTTGCCTATCAGCCAGGATGAGTTGTCCTTCCCTGAGGCCCAGGAAAGGAGGGACAGGTAGAGCCAGAAATGCACTTGTGTTGAAGCAACAATTGCAGGAAATCAAAGCAATTTCTGGAAGAGGTTCTGGAATGCCCAGCTTACAGAGCAAAGGACTCCCAAGAAAATTCTGATTTAGGGAAATTACAGGCCTTTAGCTTCTCGAGTTATCTTATAATCATTGAAATGAGAGAGGAGTAGATGGCAGGATCTACCCAAAAGCTTTAAAAAGAAAAGTGGTGGATAGAGTTTTAAAACATGCATTATTTATTTCTCAGAAGGGAAAGTAAAATTTAAAATATAATGACAGTTAGCATTGACTGTATGGGGTACAAAGCCGCTTTCTCTGTCTCATGATAATGACCTGATAAAATGATTTTATGATAAAGTAGATGAGGAAACTGAGACCTGAGTTTCAGACAGTATTTGATCCTCTGAATCCAAACTCCTTTGTGTGCATGCTAACTCGCTTCAGTCGTGCTGACTCTGTGCGATGCTATGGACTGTAGCGCGCCACGCTCCACTGTCCATGAGATTTTCCAGGCAAGAATACTGGAGTAGGTTGCCATTTCCTTCTCCAGAGGACCTTTCCAGCCCAGAGATGGAACCCACATCTCCTGTACCACAGGCAGGTTCTTTACCACTAGTGCCACCTGGGACAAGAACTATCCAGGGTGCTTCAGATCTGTAGTCTCAATTAATTCACACTATATCCTTGGTGTTGTAAATGGCTTGTATTATGGCCCTGGGTTATTTCTCCGGTTATTTCTCCAGCACAGCACTGGAGCAAGTAGTGGCTGCATGGCAAAGAATTGATGTTTTTGAACTGTGGTGTTGGAGAAGACTCTGGAGAGTCCCTTGAATTGCAAGGAGATCCAACCAGTCCATCCTAAAGGAGACCAGTCCTGGGTGTTCTTTGGAAGTACTGATGCTAAAGCTGAAACTCCAATACTTTGGCCACCTCATGTGAAGAGTNGTTTTTCCAGTGGTCATGTATGGATGTGAGAGTTGGACTGTGAAGAAAGCTGAGCACTGAAGAATTGATGCTTTTGAACGGTGGTGTTGGAGAAGACTCTTGAGAATCCCTTGGACTGCAAGGAGATCCAACCAGTCCATTCTAAAGGAGATCAGCCCTGGGTGTTCACTGGAACGACTGATGCTAAAGCTGAAACTCCAATACTTTGGCCACCTCATGTGAAGAGTTGACTCACTGGAAAAGACTCTGATGCTGAGAGGGATTGAGGGCAGGAGGAGAAGGGGACGACAGAGGATGAGATGGTTGGATGGCATCATCGACTCGATGGACGTGAGTTTGGGTGAACTCCGGGAGTTGGTGATGGACAGGGAGGCCTGGTGTGCTGCGATTCATGGGGTCGCAAAGAATCGGACATGACTGAGCGACTGAACTGAACTGAAGACTACTTAAGACCCTAATTTCCAAACACTTGTAATTATTTCTGTTTCCCGTAAGAAGCAGCAAAAGGTGTGGCTTTCTTCACAGTGCCATTCACTTTGTGACTCTGGCTCTGTGTTGTTCTTTTCCATTGGACTTTCTGCCTGGAGGCATCTCAGCATCCACTCAGCAAGTCAAGTTGCTCCTTTCCAACTTCAGCCAAAGGCCCCAAACAAAACATCTTATGCTGATCAGAAGTGAAGCTCAATGATTTATTCTTCACTCTCTGATTGGATCTGTATCCTGTTAACTTTCTTAAACTTTTCATTACATGACTTTATATGAACAAAGCAACATCATACTTTCAGGTCCAGAGTTTCAAATATTTCTATAAATCCCTTTGTTTGAATCTCCCACAATCTTCACTCGCATCACATAAAATTCATTGGTAGGGGAGAAATTTAACATTTTTCAGTTGAGAAACTTAGAGAAATTTACAAAGATCTTATTGAAATTCTTATTAACTTCATTAATATTCATCTAGTTTTGATTTTGGCATCAGAATGACAGTTTCAGTAGAAATATAATTATTATTGTTGTTGTTCAGTTGCTAAGTCATGTCCAACTCTGTGACCCCATGAACTGTAGCCCACCATCCTCTATCCTCCACTGTCTCCCAGTGTTTGCTCACATTCATGTCCATTGAGTTGGTGATACTATCTAACCATCTTGTATGCTATCTAACCATATAAATATATAATAGTAATATAATAATAAGCTTATAACTCAACATTAGGTTAATAATTGAATTCATTCCCTCTTTGTCCTGAATTGCATCATTTTATTTTTGCTTTTAGAGTCTCTGGAAAGACAACATTCTCTTCATGACAATGAATGCAGTTCAAATTTTTGTTTTAACTGAAGGTTGCTTGCAAAAATTCTATAATTTGTTTCCTACAGGCCACTGGGTTGAGTTCTCATTGAAAAATATGACAATATTAAAGGTTAGATGACTGACGAATATCTGTGCTAAAGTTCTAAGGCTCTAAGTGTGTGACTCAGACAGAGAAGGCTGCATTTCTTCATCAGGTCACTGCCCTCCTCTCAAACCTGGACTCAATCATGCTGAGATGTGAGGACTGCGTGCACTCTACTAATCTTCCTGACTTCTAGGAGGTACCAGTGAGACAGCAGGACACTAATCAGAAACATCTGAGCTTCAGAATGATACAGAGAGGATTTACGTACTGAGAATGAGACCTTTTTCAAAATGCCAAACCCATTCACATTTGGTATATAATTTTTTAAAAATTGAGCTTTCTTTTGCTGGCATGATCTGATAATACCATAGATCCCCATACTTTGAATAAGTTTGGTGCAGATAATGTTAATGCTGTGGAAAAAATTAAGATTTTTCTCACCAGCCACTCATAGCTTTCCCCATAAAATGGGTAATAATATTTAATTTCTGGGGTAAGCAGAACTTAGAAAAATTCAAATGATGGAATTCTAGCTATAATGCATATTCAAAATGAGCCTAAAATGTAAGCTGTAATTTCTTTACTTGTCTATAATTGTATACAATTTACATGGTAAACATTCTCAAGTGTTACAATCAGTAAAATAATAATGCCATGGCCATTTTCTAAAGCTCATTTTTTCTTAGATACCATGTTATGCACATAAACTGAATTTTCTATTCAAAGTCCTTCTAACTCAGCAGCATTACTTCATCCTTCCCTTTGTAGCTTAAACAGTGAAGAACAAGTCTCTTAACCTATTTTAGATACTTTCTTACATTAAATGATTTAAGCATATTCTGTTGGGAATTTCTGAGAAAATAATGCAACCTGCAGAAGTTTCTATTTCAACATATTTTCATCATTAAAATCCAAGAGTATTTTAATGTGCTATAACCTGCTGATATGAAGTCCAATATTTCAAATTGTCTTCACTGATTACTCTAGTCAAATTCTTTTGCAACAAAGGTTAGGGGATTTTTCAGGTGTGTTATGGGAAAAGTGTTTGAGCAGAGGAGGAGAAAAGACTTTAAAGTAAGCTACACCCTCCTTTCAGCAGGGCCTGAGATCATCTCTCCAGACTATGCAAATTTTTCTAAAATGATTATGCTTGTCAATCAGATGACCCAGTTTAGTTTTTCTCTCAGTCAAAGCACTGCATAAGCTAAATAAACCACTGAGCAACCTGATTTGTTCTACCCTGCTCCCTACAGATTTTTCCAAGGCTCACTACTAATCTCTTTCTCCAGCCTTGTTTGGAGACCACATTCATTTTCAAAGCTGATTTGTACAGAAAGAAAAGATAAGAAAGGAAAGACAGACAAACAGAAAGAAACCTCATCCCTAAAGTCTCCCACTGTTCTTGACAGATGGCCGTGTCCTGTTTCCTAAGCTCCAGTCCATGGTTACCAATGTTGACCAGAAATATTTACAACTTGAGAATAAAATGCAAGATGCTCTTTTAGACAGAATTCATTTTCCCCTGAAGTGTCTACCCATCTGAATTAATTTATCATTTAATAAACATTTATACAGCACCTACTGTGTGCTGGATACCATGTCAAGCTCTTTCTTATTTCTCATCTATCAAAATTCTCAAAGTGACCAAGGATTAACATCATTGGGTTCTTCAATACAACTAGCTACAGAAATGTATAAGTTGCTTCCAATGTGCTTGTCCAATTACGTAGAGAGAATAAGTTTATGGTGTAGGTGTTTCTGAGTCAAATGATATATTGGCAGATTTGTCCTCAAAGAGGGTGTTGCCCTGACACAGACAATACTATGAGTGCCCTTGTTGGCTTGTTTTCCTGACAGCCCAGGTATTATTATTATTATTATTTTTTTAAATCATAGCTTGGGGCTCCCCTGGTGGCTCAGATGTTAAAGAATCTGCCTGCAGTGTCGGGACCTGGGTTTGATCCCTGGGTCAAGAAGATCTGATGGAGAAGGGAAGGGCAACCCACTCCAGTATTCTTGCCTGGAGAAGGGCATGGACAGAGGAACCTGGTGGGCTACCGTCCATGGGATTGTAGAGTCAGATACAGATGAGTGACTAACACTTTCATTTTCATTTGTAAAGCAAAAAAGAAATTTTCATTTTTTTGTATTAAATTTGAAGTTGAACATTTGCATAGAGTCCTAGGTCATTTGTATTTTTTTTTCCTTCTATGAACTTCCCTTTAAAGCTCTTGATCAATTCTTTCTAAAGGGGTGTTTGTTTTTTCCTTCAGTTTGAGGTGCTGATGGGGAGTTTGAGGGTATAAATCCTACTATTGATACTAGGATAGAGGCTCCGGTCATTTGAGTGGATATTAAAGGAAAAGGAGAACTAGAGAATTAAAATACTCAAGAAAAACTGCAGCAGAACCTTGGCTAATGTGAAAATGAAATCAATTCTCCCATGCTATCATAAATGCTTTGTCAGTTCAGTTCAATTCAGTTGCTCAGTCGTGTCCGACTCTCTGCGACCCCATGAATCGCAGCACACCAGACCTCCCTGTCCATCACCAACTCCCAGAGTTCACTCAGACTCACATCCATCGAGTCAGTGATGCCATCCAGCCATCTCATCCTCTGTTGTCCCCTTCTCCTCCTGCTCCCAATCCCTCCCAGCATCAGAGTCTTTTCCAATGGGTCAACTCTTCGCATGAGGTGGCCAAAGTACTGGAGTTTCAGCTTTAGCATCATTCCTTCCAAACAAATCCCAGGGTTGATCTCCTTCAGAATGGATTGGTTGGATCTCCTTGCAGTCCAAGGGACTCTCAAGAGTCTTCTCCAACACCACAGTTCAAAAGCATCAATTCTTTGGCGCTCAGCTTTCTTCACANCCTTCCAAACAAATCCCAGGGTTGATCTCCTTCAGAATGGATTGGTTGGATCTCCTTGCAGTCCAAGGGACTCTCAAGAGTCTTCTCCAACACCACAGTTCAAAAGCATCAATTCTTTGGCGCTCAGCTTTCTTCACAGTTCAACTCACATCCATACATGACCACTGGAAAAACCATAGCCTTGACTAGATGGATCTTTGTTGGCAAAGTAATGTCTCTGCTTTTCAATATGCTAGGTTGATAGGTTGGTCATAACTTTCCTTCCAAGGAGTAAGCGTCTTTTAATTTCATGGCTGCAGTCACCATCTGCAGTGATTTTGAAGCCCCCCAAAATAAAGTCTGACGCTGTTTCCATTGTTTCCCCATCTATTTCCCATGAAGTGATGGAACCAGATGCCATGATCTTTGTTTTCTGAATGTTGAGCTTTAAGCCAACTTTTCCAATCTCCTCTTTCACTTTCATCAAGAGGCTTTTGAGTTCCACTTCACTTTCTGCCATAAGGATGGTGTCATCTGTATATTTGAGGTTATTGATATTTCTCCCGGCAACCTTGATTCCAGATTGTGCTTTTTCCAGCCCAGCATTTCTCATGATGTACTCTGCATATAAGTTAAATAAGCAGGGTGACAATATACAGCCTTGACGTACTCCTTTTCAATATAATTTTAATAGTTATATATTATTCCATAATATGTGGGTTTCACTAGTGCCTGCAATACAGGAGACCTGGGTTTGATCCCTGGGTGAGGAAGATCCCTTGGAGAAGGGAATGGCTACCCACTCCAGTATTCTTGTCTGGAGAATTCTATGGACAGAGGAGCCTGGTGGGCTATAGTTCATGGGGTATAGTGGTATCAAATTTATTTAATTGTTCTCATAACTTTTTCTAGACTTTAAAAAGGCAGATTATGAGTAAATTACTGGGATAAAGGATCTGACCATTTTTAGAAGTCCCTCAATATACACTGAAAAATATTTCTGCATAAAAAGTGTTCCTTTATACTTCTACCAGCATTCTAAAAGTGTGTCTTTTCTACTGCTCTCATTTCTAGACTATACCATAAGAAGTGGCTTCACTTTGTTTGAACAACTGTTTCCACAAAACACACTTGAATATCTGACTTAGAATTTTATTTGTTGTTATTGTTCAGTCTCTAAGTTGTGTCCAGCTCTTTGCAACCCCATGGACTGCAGCATGCCAGGCTCCCCTGTCCTTCACTATCTCCCAGAGTTTGCTCAGATTCATGTCCACTGAGTTGGTTATGCTATCAAACCATCTTGTCCTCTTCCACCCTCTTCTCCATTTGCCTTCAATCTTTCCCAGCATCAAAGTCTTTTTCAATGAGTTGGCTCTTTGTATCAAGTGGCCAAAGTATTGGAGCTTCAGCTTCAGCATCAGCCTTTCCAATGAATATTCAAGGTTGATTTCCGTAAGGATTGACTGGCTTGATCTTCTTGCAGTTCAAGGAACTCTCAAGAGTCTTTTCCTACAACACAGTTAATTCTTCAGCACTCAGCCTTCTAAAGGTCCAACTCTCACATCCATACATGACTAATGGAAAAACTATAGCTTTGACTAGATGGACCTTTGTTAGCAAAGTGATATCTCTGCTTCTTAATATGCTGTCTAGTATTGTTATAGCTTTCCTTCCAAGGAGCAAGCTGAATTTTATAACCATCTCTTATAAATGGCCTCTTTCCTGCAGGCCTTGGTATTCCATGAAGAGAGATCCAAGGCTAAATCTGATCATTAAGGAGGGACTATTTGATTCATATGACTTGAAAATCCCCCAGTTCAGAAACCAGCAAGAAACTATGTCCTTAGCATATGTGCCTAGATGATTAAAGTCTATCTTGGGTAGGCACTACTAGTTGTCTACTCAACATTCATTCTTGCTTGCTTCTTTCCTAATAGAAGGCTTTTTCATAAGGGCAACAAACTGATTAACTCAAATTTCTTTTAGGTTCTCCTGGAGATAAAGGAGGGCCCTGAGAAGTAAACAAAAGGCATTTCCTAGGGCCTCCAGGAAAATCCTTTTCGTCTTTTCACAAAGAATGGAGCCACGATGGCTGTAGCTCCAGCAGCCATCCTGAGATCATAAAAAGCCAAGGCAGAGGTGTGGCCTGGCCTGACATTCTTGATCTCTTCAGTCAATATAAAAAGCTGCCTACCCCCAGAGTTCCGGTGGCATGAAGAAAATGAACACCTATCTGTGGAAGTCATTGTATTCCAGTCTATTTAAATACAGAACAATTCCTAACTAAAGCACTGTTTTAAAAAATATATTCCAGAGAAGTGTTTTCATCTTTCATCTGTCAAAGAGAGTGTGAACTTATTAGGAGTGTGAATTTGTTAGTAACTGAAGTCATATTGGGTACTTTTAAGCGGTGCAGCATTTCTTCCCAGCATTCCATTCTCCATCTATTTCTACCACATTTTCTGACCCAGAAACTGACCTGTATGGAGTACTTTGGCTTCCCAGTGGCTTGGCCAATAAGGAGTCCTAACAGGACATCGAAAAGAAGGAAGAAAGTGAGCAAAAAGAGATAAAACACTTTCTCTATTCCACAACTCTCTTCCCGTCAGGTTGTTGTGTGTTGACTACATTCTTTATTTAAAATTTTTAATTGAAGGATAATTACAATATTATATTGGTTTCTGCCATACATCAACATAGATCAGTCCTAGGTATATGTCCCCTCCCTCTTGAGCCTTCCTCCCACCTCCCACCCCATCCCACCCCTCTAGGTTGTCACAGAGCCCCGGTTTGGGTTCTCTGAGTCATACAGCAAATTCCAACTGGCTGTGGGCTTCCCAGGTGGCGCAAGCAGTAAAGAACCACCTCCAATGCAAGAGATTTAAGAGATGTGGGTTTAATCTCTAGGTCGGGAAGATCTGGAAAAGGGAATAGCAACCCATTCCAGTATTCCTGCCTGGAGAATCCCATGGACAGAGGAGCCTGCTGAGCTGTAGTCAACAGAGTCACAAAGAGTTGGACATGACCAGAGCGACGTAGCATGCATCTATTTTACATGTTTAGTGTATGTTTCCATGCTACTCTCCAGTAGTCCTACCCTTTTCTTCCTACCTGCTGCCCCCACCCCCGTGTCCATAAGCCTGCCCTCTATGTCTGCATCTCCATTACTGTTCTGCAAATAGTACTTTCAGTACCATCTTTCTAAATTCCATATACATGTAATAATATACGATATTTGTTTTTCTCTTTCTGACTTACGTCACTCTGTATAATAGGCTCTAGGTTTATCCACCTCATTAGCACTAACTCAAATGCATTCCTTTTTATGATTGAGTTAATATTCCATCGTATATATGTGCCACAGCTTCTTTATCCATTCATCTATCAACGGACATCTAGGTTGCTTCCATGTCCTAGCTATTGTATATAGTGCTGTAATGAACCTTGGCATACACGTGCCTTTTTCAGTCTTGGTCTTCTTGGGGTATATGCCCAGTAGTGGGAATGTTGGGTCATATGGTAGTTTTATTCCTAGTTTTTTAAGAAATTTCTATGTTGTCTTCCACAGTGGCTGTATCAATTTACATTCCCACCAAAAGTGCAAGAGGGTTCCCTTTTCTCCACACCATCTCCAGCGTTTATTGTTTGTAAATTTTTTGATGATAGCCATTCTGACTGGTGTCAGGTGATATCTCATTGTAGTTATGATTTGCTTTTCTCTAATAAGTGACATTGAGCATCTTTTCATGTGTTTATTAGCCATCTGTATGTCTTCTTTGGAGAAATGTCTGTTTAAGTCGTTTGCCCACTTTTTAATTGGGTTGTTTGTTTTTCTGGTATTAAGTTGCATAAGCTGCTTGTATATTTTGGAAATTAATCCTTTGTCAGTTGTTTCATTTGCTATTATTTTCTCCCATTCTGAGGGTTGTCTTTTCACCTTGTTTATAGTTTCCTTTGCTGTATGAAAGCTTTTAAGTTTAATTAGGTCCCACTTATTTATTTTTGTCTTTATTTCCATTACTCCAGGAGGTGGGTCATAGAGGATCTTGCTGTGATTTATGTCATAGAGTGTTCTGCCTATGTTTTCCTCTAAGAGTTTTATGGTTTCCAGTCTTACATTTTGGTCTTTAATCTATTTTGAGTTTATCTTTGTATATGGTAGTTAGGAAGTGTTCTAATTTCATTCTTTTACACTTAGCTGATCAGTTTCCCTAACACCACTTATTAAAGAGACTATCTTTGCCCTATTGTATATTCTTGCCTCATTTGTCAAAGATATGGTGCCCATAGGTGTGGGAGTTAATCTTTGGACTTTCTATCTTATTCCATTGGTCTATGTTTCTGTTCTCATGCCAGTAGCATACTGTGTTGACTGTGCTCTTGACTGAAGGTCATCTGTCTTCTCAAGACCTCTCTACTCACATGATTCTTTCCTTCTGAGTTCCAGATGCCATGTCCTTTCCTTACCTTTTAGCTATATATGCTAACAGCTCCACTCTCACTAGCCCCCAGGGTATGATAGTATCCTATATAGTTTCCTTATATTCTATCCATAGCCTTTTATTATAAAATAATCCCTTGATTTAACAATTCTCAATCTATCCTAATTTGACTGTACAATCTATTTCCTGCTGGGATTCTGTCTGATATGTTTCTTATATACATACATGCATGTATCTATCTATCTATATATATGTATACATGCACAAACACACTTATATACACACACTCATGTTTAGACTCACACCTTCAGGCCTCCATGTCAAGGTAAAGAGCACTAATTTTAACAGGATAGGCAAGAAAACACTGTTAGGTGGTGAGTAGACTCAAAGGAAGTATGTAAAATGTTACAAAGGAAGTATGTAAAATGTTACAATGTTATAATCAAAATTGTTTTCTGAAAAATATTTTCTAAAATGCAGATATTGCAATCATTTTACTGCCTGGGGGGAAGATGTCAAGACTCTGTCAACACACATACCTCATTACCAACTCAGATATCTTCTCTTTACAGAATTATATAACTTTTAGGGAATTCTGGCATGACTTGATCCAACCTACTCACTTTTTAGTGAGGGCTAACCGACTGTCTAAAATCAAGTCAAATACCTCGTCTCTAGACATTTGATCAGGTTTGTTGTTATAATTTGGGGATTTTATGAGGTTTTGTTTTGTTTTATCTGTATCTTGATTCTTTTCTAAATTCTATCTAGTTACAATTCAGCCTTCGATGAAAGAGAAAAACCAACAGCAGTTTTAAAACTCTAAAATACAACATATGAGATTCCTGGGGCCATTAATATTTTTACAAAATTAGTGGCCTAAGAAGTCAAAGCAGGGTAGCATCTAAGTTCAGACTGATATTAATGAGAACCAAGAAGAAACTACTTTCAAGGGAGCATAAATACTAATATATGTTGTGCATAAGTTATCTGAGCATTTACAAGTGGCTCAGAAAATATTAACCCCATTTTGTAGGGAGTTCAAAGTAAAATGCAAAATAATTTTATCTCAATCTTTAAGTTCCAACTTCCAGTCTAGAATTCTAAGAATTCTCCTTCTCTATGAAGCATGGAAAATTGAACAATAGATAAGTAATATTTTTTAATTAAAAAAAGAGTTAAGGTGATGGAGAAATAAATGGGGTTCAATATTTTAGTCTTTTCAAGAATTCTGAGGTTAAAAAAATTTTTTTTAAGGGATCAGTGTTTTTTTATTTTAATGAAGAAGGAAAATATTATAGCAACCTGCCTTGGCATTTTTGAGAACTAGATAGCTCTATCTTTTTTGGATTGCATGNTGTAATTTTGGACTATGTCTTTCTTGCCTCCCTGTAACACTTAGAATTGATTACATTTAATTAAGGAACACACTCGTGTCATGGTCCTTACACGCTCAACTACTGAACAACCAGTCACCTTGTTCCTCTTAGGTTGTTTCATTTTCTTGGATAGGGAGTAGGTACTATGCTGAGAGTCAGGTTTATTAAAAATTTGTTTTCTCCTTGATTACGTGCATAAAAAAATTCATTACTGCTCCACAAAATACACTGCTAAGAGAATGAAAAGAAAGGCTCCAGACAGGGAGAAATATTTGCAGAACACATATCTCACAAAGGACTGGTACTGAAATATACAAAGAACTCTTATATCCTCAAATAAGAAAGCAAACAGCACAGTTTAAAAATGGGCAAAAGGTCTGAACAGACACTTCAAAGAAGTTATACAGATGGCAAATGAGCATATGAAAAGATGTTCCACATCAGGGAAACAAAAATTAAAGCAACAATGAGATACCACTACATACCTATTTAAATGGCAAAAAGCCAGAACACTGACAACACCAAATGCTGGTAAGGATGAAGAACAACAGGAACTCTCATTCACTGCTGGTAGGAATGCAAAATGGTGCAGGCACTTTGGAAGACAGTTTGGCAGTTTCTTGTAAAACTAAACATACACTCTTATCATATAATCTAGCAAATCACACATTTCGGTATTTACACAAAGGACTTGAAAAACTTATGTCTACATAAAAACCTGTACAAAAATGTTTATAACAGCTTTATTCATAATTGCCAAAACCTGGAAGCAACCAAGACATCCATCAGTAGGTGAATGGATGAACAAACTGTGATACATCTATATAACAGATTATTTTCAGCAATAAAAAGAAATAAACTGTCAAGCCACATAAAGACATGGAGGAACCTTAAATGCATATTACTAGTGGAAAGAAGTCAATATGGAAAGACTAAATACTGTCTGATTCCAACTATACAACATTCTGGAAATGTCAAAACTATGTGAAAGTGAAAGTTGCTTCCAATTCTTTGGGACCCCATGGACTATACAGTCCTTGGACTTCTCTAGGCCAGAATACTGGAGTGGGTAGCCTTTCCCTTTTCCAGGGGATCTTCCTGACCTAGTAATTGAACTGGGGTCTCCTGCATTGCAGGCAGATTCTTTACCAACTGAGCTATCAGGGAAGCCAAAATTAACAGTTGCTAGGAGCTTAAGGTAAGAGAGAGAGGGATGAATAAATGGAGCACAGGGGATTATTAGGCAAATAAAACTATTCTGTTTGATACTGCAATGGTGGATACATGTCATTATATATTTTTCAAAACTTATAGACTGTACCATGCAAAGGAACTGTCATGTAAATTATGGACTTTGTTAATAATAATATATCAATACTGGCTCATCATGGTAGCAAACAAGTCACTCTAATACAAGATGTTAATAATAGGGGAAAATGGGGAGAGAGGGAAAGGTGAGGAGAGTAAATGGGAACTTGCTACTTTGCACTCAATTTTTCTAAAAACCCAAAACTATTAATAGAGAAAACTATTAATTAAAAAAAAAACTAATAAAATGTATTACTCCCAATCTTGGAAAACAAACAAAAGTAAAATAGAAGAAAAATCACTCCCTTCCTACTTCAAAATTGTGTGTTTCATTTTAAAGTTGTAAAGAATCCTTTAAAATGAAACAAAGGAGCCAGCCAAGGTTAACAATGAGTTTAGGCTGTTTCAAATACATAAAGTAAGAAAAGAATGTTAAAATAAAATTCCTCTTGGCACATTCTACAGCCACGCGATCAACATCCAATTCTGGAAGCCCAGTGCCCTAACTTGACTCCCTCCCTCCACCCCTCCCCGCCCTGCTTGTTTGGCAGCTGTGCTCCTGATGTCCTGGGTCAATGCCAGAATCTAACTTGGCATTGGCAAAGAGTGCATCCTGACCTAATGCACTCAGGAAAGCACCAGAAAAGTTCCTGCTGATCCTCCTCAGATACGTTTACAGTAACAATCTAAGCAGAAATAATGTCCAAAAACTATCCAACTCTGTAACATGCTTTAATGAGCTGCAGGAATGAGAACATGCTGTCACAGGGCTTTCCCTGAGGTACATGACCGTAAGAACTGTGGCTGACAAATGACCTCCATACCTTCTACCCACCAGCCCTCAAAGGGCAGCCACTTTCCCCTCTAGCCTCAGCTCCTACAATGGAGACAGAATCTCACCAACTCAGTTGGCTGAGGGGTGGATGGTCCCAACCTATGTGGACTGCATCCTTTCTTCCTTATCATCATCACCCCCAAATTTCCGGGAAAATGGTCTGTCGAGGAATCTTTGCCTCTTGCTAGGTATTCTGCGCAGTTCTTGTAGAAAGTCACAATTTTGCACAGAGGCCTCAGTTGGCGTAAACTGCCACAAACAGCAATTGATGACTCAAGCACTCTGCATTCTCCAAAATTATGAAATTAAGCAAGACAAAATCAAACTCAACACCCAGACAAGATCTAGTAAGAACGAGGAAAGTCTTTTAAAGGAAAGGTGTGTGATTAACATAAATGGCACTAGGTTAGAAATCAAATTTGGGATTAAGAGAACTATAATCCCTCCCCTTTTCACTTCCGTTTATCTGCCCATTTATCTGCCCTCATGCCTTCAATTCTTTTGCAAAAAGCCAGGATACAAACTTCATGGCAATGACATATATATTAGAGATACATGCAAATATTCAGATCTGGTAGAGTTTGGAGCAATTTTGCCTTGTGGGAGGCTAGCAGAGGTAGTAGAGTTTATAAAAGACAAAAATCTTTTAAAGGCAGTAATTCCTAATAATTTTATAAATTGAGACACTTTTAAAAGTCTGGGACACTCCCCTCACCCTCCTCTACAGCAAAGTAACTTTGTTCTGGACAACTTCCTGACAATTCAATAAGACCACTTGAGATAAATATGGACACTCAATATGTTACCAAACTTGCTTTGGAAAATGACAGCTGCAAAGACCAAGCTGTTATAATTGCATTTGTCTCTTAAGTGTCTTATTTCACTGCCTGGCCTGTGTTTGGTATACAGTAAGTGCTCAATAAGTGTTTATTAAGTGAAAGAATAGAAAGGCATCTATATAAAGTTTACCTTTTCTGATTCAATATAATATCATAGAGATAGGGGATGTGGTTCTCAAAGGGTAGCATTGTGTAACCCGGGAATGTGATAAAAATGCAAATCCCTCCTCTCTTGTACCCCTCACAAAATTGGAAACTATGGAATGGACCAGTAATCTGCATTTTAACAATCACTCGGGTGATACTAACACTTACTGAAGTCTGAGAAGCACCAGTTTAAAAAGGATCCTTAAAGAAAGAGATTACCTCCCACACTGCTGCTACTCCTGCTGCTAAGTAGCTTCAGTTGTGTCCAACTCTGTGTGACCCCATAGACGGCAGCACACCAGGCTCTCCCGTCCTTGGGATTCTCCAGTCAAGAACACTGGAGTGGGTCACCATTTCCTTCTCCAATGCATGAAAGTGAAAAGTGAAAGGGAAGTCGATCAGTCATGTCCGACTCTTTGCAGCCTCGTGGACTGCAGCCCACCAGGCTCCTCCATCCATGGGACTCTCCAGGCAAGAGTACTGGAGTGGGGTGCCATCGCCTTCTCTGAACCTCCCACACTAAAGGTTAAGAATTCCACACCAATAGTACCTTCACTATTGCACTGAGGAAAGTCCTGAGACCGAGGCTTCATGATGAGAGTTTATGGTGAATTCTGTGGCACTCAGTCAAGAAGAAAAGATGGATCAGCATTATGGGAGTCCAAAAGAGCAGGGATTCGAGGCTTGGGCGGTTATTAGTGTCACCAAGTCTTGTGTGTGGCTTTCTGTCCTGGCACTGGGTGTGGGACAGGGAGGCCCAGTAGCCTTGCCTCCATAGGGTCTGGCTCCCATGTGCTTCCCCAGCAGGGATTATGTTGCCTTTGAGTCTCTGTTGTAGGAACATGCTCTCCCTGTCAAATGGGTGACATCTGAGCCCTTTACGATCACAGTGGTTGTGGTTTGGCAAGCTGCTTGCATCTCCTTCCAAACACAGGCAGCAGTGTGAGCTGTAGCAGAGTGTAGCATAAATCTAAGGCTCAGTTTTGCCTGATACAATGATCTAATTAAAAAATTAGTTTTCACCAGTCAAGTTCAACTTCCAATATTATTATAAGGTGACCAACTTGTCCTAGTTTGCTTGGGACAATTCCAAAAAATCCACATCTTGGAAAACCTTCAGTCCCAAGAAAATTGAGACGTTTGGTCACCCTAATGATTTGGAGTTCCAAGGATAAAAACACAACCCAAGTTTGCTTTCTGATAGCTGAACTTCTGCCAAGACCAATAAAATTTAGTAAAGAGCAGTGAGAAAGGCAGGAGAGTAACAGAGTAGATGGCATTAGAGAAGCAGTGGGTGAAAGAAAATGTGTATGATTTGCTCAGCAAATCTGAAGACGATATGGAACCAGATCACTGAATTCTAAAGCCACTTTGATGGGGACTCTACCACACCCTGACACTGCAAGCTACCAGAGGCAACCCCCTTGGGAGGCTAGTACAACACCACCTCTCCCTGGCTCCCTGAAAATGTACTAGACTTCATTTTAAAAAGCCATATAGCTAAAGTTACTCTTAGCAAATGCAATGACTTTTTTACCTTCCAAAAGAAATATTAATAATCTATACTACTTATAGACAAGAAGATAACCAAGGGCAGGACTACCTAATGTCAGTGAGGTATCACAGGCCCTGACAATGAAGGTCCTTGAATAAGCAAGTCACAAACTTAGTAGCGTATACTTTACACTAAGAAAATACAGGTGAAACACCTTGTATGTGCCCAAAGTCGATATTACATCTGTGGCAGCTCCCTTTCTTTCTTTCACTGGGATTTCATCACATCCCCCACTCAGATTCCCTGTGTTAAAATCTAGAAAAAAACAGTTAAAGTTTGGTTTTTATACCACAATAAGGAGAAAAAGAGAGAAGGCAAAAGGAAGGTATGTTATAAAAAATGAGCACATTAGCAATAGTGGGAAATAACAGCTTTGTGTTGAGAGAGAAGAAAGTTAAGCAGATGCATTAACTAAAAATCATAATAGTTGAGGGTCATTTATATTAAGGGAAGATGGCTCGGTGGTAAAGAATCCACCCACCAATGCAGGAGACGTAGGAGACTAAGATTCGATCTCTAGGTCAGGAAGATCCCCTGGAGAAGGAAATGGCAACCCACTCCAGTATGCTTGCCTGAAATATTCCAAGGACAGAGGAGCCCAGTGGTCTACAATCCATGGGGTCACAGAGAGTTGGACACGATTGAGTGAGCACACGAGGTGGTCCCATTTCACAATGATCTCCAAGGATCTCTGCGTTAGCACCAGTGTGAGCTGTTACTAATAATCATGTCCCAGGACATTGTGAATAAGGAGAACTGTGTCCAATATACTCAATATGGAAGGGGAGTCATAGTTTTAGAAAGTTTCAGCTGTCTGGAATGTGTAACTTAATAAAATATCTCATTTCATTGATGATGTCTATCATCTCTCCTCAAACCAGTCGTTTCCATTTCACTGAGTTCATACCCTTGCTACACAAAATGTGGACCTTGGGTCAATACCATGGCACCACCTAGAAGCTCTTTAACACTACAGAATCTCAGGAGCCACCCAGACCTGCTGAATCAGAACATTCTTTTTAACCAGATTGTCAGGGTTTGGTAGGACATGTATCACCTGGCTCCTTACCTCTTATGATTCTCTTTCTTGCTCTCTCAGCTCCAGTCACCCAGGTTTCCTTCTACTCCTCATGTACCCCACACTGTCTCCTCAGGGCAGTTGCCTCAGCTGTTGCCTCTGCCTATAATGTTCTTCTCCTCATGCCCTCTTTGCGCAGTGCTCTCTGACCACCCTGTTTAAAAGTAAACCATCCTCCATCCTCGTCCTCCATGCTTTGGCCACCCCCAATCTCCCTTGCTGTGTTTTCTCCCCTATAACACTTAACCTTTCTAACATCCCACACAACTGATTTAGGATTATGCTTATTGCTTATTGTTCCTTTTCTAGAATGTCCCTTTGCTAGAATGTAGCATCATGAAGCAGAGAAGGCAATGGCACCCCACTCCAGTACTCTTGCCTGGAAAATCCCATGGACGGAGGAGCCTAGTAGGCTGCAGTCCATGGCATCACTAAGAGTCGGACACAACTGAGTGATTTCACTTTCACTTTTCACTTTCATGCATTGGAGAAGGAAATGGCAACCCACTCCAGTGTTCTTGCCTGGAGAATCCCAGGGATGGGGGAGCCTGGTGGGCTGCTGTCTATGGGGTCGCGCAGAGTCGGACACGACTGAAGCGACTTAGCAGCAGCAGCAGCAGTAGCAGCATGAAGCTAGGACTTTTTGACTGTGTTGTTCCTTGATGTGACACACACGACCAGAACAGTGCCCAAGAAGTCTACAAGGTGACTCTTGCCTCTGGTCTCAGCGAGATCACTGAAGAAACTTAGAGTAGTTTAAGTTAGAGTAAGAACTTTAGAAAAGTATAAATCAATTTGATATTGACACCACACCTAAATGGGTGATTATTTACTAGTAATTCATTTCACTGTATTTTACAAATATATCAGACTGTGCAATTTGAAAGTTAAAACATCCAATTCCAATTTGATCTTTTAANGTAGCAGCATGAAGCTAGGACTTTTTGACTGTGTTGTTCCTTGATGTGACACACACGACCAGAACAGTGCCCAAGAAGTCTACAAGGTGACTCTTGCCTCTGGTCTCAGCGAGATCACTGAAGAAACTTAGAGTAGTTTAAGTTAGAGTAAGAACTTTAGAAAAGTATAAATCAATTTGATATTGACACCACACCTAAATGGGTGATTATTTACTAGTAATTCATTTCACTGTATTTTACAAATATATCAGACTGTGCAATTTGAAAGTTAAAACATCCAATTCCAATTTGATCTTTTAAAAAATAGTTTGAGAAGCACTGGCCCAGGAAAGTTCCTGGCACTTAATAAGTGTTAATAATTGTTTGCTGAAGAAATAAAGAGCAGAACAAATGCCTGAAGAATAAACTTTTACATAGTAAAGGACTGCTGCAGTCCACGGTGTCACAGAGTTGGATACAACTGAGCAACTGAACTGAGGAAAGGCAAATTAGGTTTGTATATGTGCCTGTCAGTCCAATTAAATAATTTCTGCTTCGATTAGTGGCAAAGTGATTCATGTTATGTACTTCCTCGATATACTGTGCTTTCCTGTCCCATGTGAAAAATATAAGGCTCAAATGATCAATGAAGGAAATTTCTGAGACTCCCTGACTAATTGACTGAAGATAGCCTTTGTCCAAGCCCCCCATTTGGACACTTTTTTGCCTGGATCTGACCAAAGCTGGCCTGATTAAGTAACTTTAGATTTATTCCCTGCTTTCCCCTACCCTCACCTCCCTCAGATCTCTTTATAAAACAATGAAGTTAGCACTTACTGGAAGTTAGAAGGCAAGCTTGTTGGATGTTAGTGTTTTCTTAAAATGGAAAAGGTCATAATATTCTCAGGCTTCTATAGAATCATGGATTGCAATAATGGATCATTTAAGGCAATGAATTAAACACGAATGTATAACCGGCTAAAATGTCTCTTACAGAGTAAATACACTCATTTCTGCAGCTTATCACTGTGAACATATAAATAAAACTGGAAATCTTTTGTTCTTCAGCCACCTTTCCTGGCTTCTAAGGTCAAGAGGAATCTGACTTATAAAATGCTTTTTCCTGCCCAAACCTTCCTTCCCTCTCCCCCTGTTCAGAACAACAACAACAAAATGAAATGGCTTGGATTTTTAAACTTGTTCCACTGGTATGCTATACCTCTTTGGGGGTGTTAAGAGACCGTGGACAGAGGAGTCTGGCGGGGCACTGTCCATGGGGTCACAAAGAGCCAGACATGACTGAGCGACTAAGCACAGCACAAGAGACCTTTATTTGGTTCCAGGATTGTTAGAAGTACAGTTTAAAACTTCTCTGACTCATTCACTTGAGCTTCATTTCATTCTTGCTTCCACTATATCCTATCACAGTTGTGAATGCTTAAGAATTCAATTTGGGGACCTAGGCTAGTTTGCAAGGACAGAATTCGGAAATGAAAAGACATGGTTCTAGAAAGTTTAAAATCTAGTAGATGCATATAAATAGCTGTAATACAAAGAAGGATGCGATAAGTACTAAAGGAAAGTCAAAGTGCTCAGAGGGAGCCATGGTGGACTGAAGAATGGAGGGGACTTTAAGAATGAACAGTGAGGTAGAGGCAACAGCATGAAGAAAATCACGGAGGAGAGAAAGAACACACTTGGCATGCATGGAGCACAGAGAGTGGTTTGGTATGCCAAACCACAAAATGAGGAAGAGAGATCAGTGAAGACAGAGCTAGAAAGGAAGACAGGAAGAGTTAGAACAGAGACAGCCTTGTGCGTTGCGCCAAGAAGCTTACAGTTGATGCTAGAACAGGGAGCCACTGGAGATTATGGTGGAAGAGACAGTTATGATTAGGGAATGCTTTAGAAGAGCTCCTCAGATATCCATGCATGAGGCAAGTTGAGAAAGGAAAAGAAGCAGGAAGACCACTTAGGATACAGTTTACAAGAGTTTAAGGAGAAGTCATGGCGATGGTGGCAAACCAAACAGAGAAACCTCTAGACGGGAAGGAAGGAGCAACTGTGACAGGAAGTACATATGAACGTTTGCAGCAACTTATTAATAAGTTTCACTTTTGCAGACACTTATCTAAAGACAGGGAAAGATGATTATAATCCAACATGTCTCTTCAGTAGTTAATTCAAAATGCAATATATTTTTACTCTTCCTAAATGATACCACCAAAACTCGATGCCTCAAAATAAGAACTTTATTTCTCAACCCATTTTTCATATCTAACTTTGCATTTGTATAATGTCAATAGCATAAGTACCATTGCAACATCTGACCTAACAGTGTACCGTTATGATGACCCAGACACCATACTGTGCCCTTTACTTCTACCAGCTTATTTAATCCTCAATACAACCTTTTGGCTATGAATTACCATTTTCCTCATCTTACATGTGTAAGTACTAAGGTAAGGAATTGTTACATAAAGCTATGTAACAGGAATTTCTTTTTATATGTATTGCTAGAAGAGAACAAAGACCAGATGGGACAAAGAAAACAAATAGCAAGATGACTGATATAAACCAAAATATGTCAACAGTCACATTAGATGTAAATGGTCTAAACATCCAAATTAAAAGGTAGAGATTATCTGTTTGGATAGTGAAAAATGCCAGCCAAATTCTTGCATAATAGATTCTATTCCACCACATGATCTTTTTCCTCAATTTTCATTTTTGTACCACTCTTACCCTTTCCTCACTGTGGCCTTATTCCTGAATATTACCTGGCTGTGAGGAAATTAGTCCATCGGACAGATTTATCATTTCCTGCATGTTCACTTAAAAGATTCTGCTATAATACACTAATCCTCTCTCATCTCTCTTGAAGAGTTAAATTTCATATGGGCTGAAGGTCCTAACACATATATCACACATTTTCTACTTCATATTTTACCATTTTGTCACTGAAAAACAGACTAAGAAGAAACTTTGAGAAATCTAAGAAACTATATATTGCAAAAAAAAAAAATGAGATCAACAGTAAATGTACAGTAGTTTCTTAGCATTAGTATTTTAAGTTGAAAAGATTTCTTCCTTGGGAATGATCCAAAATGTGTTTAGTATTGGTTCATAAATATTTCTTATGATCTTGCTTCTAGTTTATCTTCCAGAAGTATTGATTATAGCTACTCATGACGTGACTCAGCAGCAGCAGCAACACCCCAAACTGACTTTTACCATATTCTGTAGCAAGAATTTTAAAAGGGGGCAAAAAATACCATTTTCCATGAGTGTGGCAAGATGTCTGTATCCTTGCTAAGAGAATAACCATGTTGCCAAAAGGGCAGAACTACTCTCTAAATCCATATTCTTTACCAAGCCCTAGATTTTGAGTCTGAACTATTTGCTTCCCTGAAAGCCGGTCAGTTGTCTATCTTCCCTGGTGGTGTTGTTGTTTTTAATATGGATTGCTTTGCATATTTGCAGGCCATCCTTGTGCAGGGGCCATGCTAATCTCTGTACCTTTCCAAACTTAGTATACGTGCTGTGGAAGTGAGCACAAGAAAGTTTTAAAGGAGTTTCTTAATTTAGGCTTCTTACAAGTAAAGGGAAAAGTATGATCTTTGATATTCATTTTTTTTTCCTTCAGAAAAAGTAAACTACTTTTAATGAAAGTTTTGTTTCCAGTCTTTAAGGCTTTCCATATCTGAATTTTCTGCTAACATTAGCCCATACTAGTATCAGAGTACTGCCTTCTACACAGCCTGTCTAAACAACTCATTAAAAAGTACACAAGCATGCATGTAGTAGAAATAGCTTGCAATTCAAAATGTCCTTCTTACCAGATTTTGCAGAGGCTCCCCTCAAAGGACTCAGTCCTGGGCAATCTGGAGCAGCATGGCATATCTGAAAAGACAGAATCAGTCCCAGAAACTGAATGCTTCAGAAAGACCCAGTAAAATAATTATTATTTTTATCCTCTGATGAGTCAGGCTTAAGAGCTTGGCTTCCATTTAACTAAGGGACCCTGAACTTCAATCATCCTAGGGAAAATTTTAAGTATATTGGGGTCATGTGGTGAGTTGCTCATACCTTACAGTAGAATTGAGTGGACATCCTCTCCTTGGGGGCAATTAGCTGCAAAGTCTCAACACCTTTGCCTCATCCATTTATTTCTTCCTCTGAACAAGCCAACCTAGCCCCCTTGTAAATTAATTATAGTCCATATAAAAAACAGCTTGTGCTGATTTTCTCCTATACCTAATTTTTATCCCTGAGAAAGAAAAAAGAAGACCTATAGGAAGGTATTAATCTACTTAACATTTCTAAGTACATCATCCAAAGGATTTTGTTTTTTTAATCTTACATATGCTCAGCAGAGTTACTGGCAAAAACTGTACATTTTCTTCATTTCATCCTTTCAACATCAAATAGTAGGCAGCAAAAATTGGATCAGACTTCAAAGCCTGCTGTGGGCTCCAAGTCACAGAGAGACGCCTCCATTTCACATATTGAATTCGAGCAGGATATCAAAGTGCTACCAAAGAACCTCAGGTCCTTACTCAAAAAGAGGCTCTAACATCTGTAGAGAGTGGAGTGCACAGACAAACCACCTCAGGGATCAGCTAGCATTTATTCTCAGCAGCAAATTTCCAGGCTTTTGATTCTCTCTTCGCTGTACCTCCCTGCCTCTCTGCTGAACCAAAATTCTTAAGCAAGCTGGGCTTTTGTCTCAAAGCCTTCAAAATATCACTAACAGTTCATGTCTGGATGGCTTGACCAAGCAGCCGCAGACAGGCACCATGACCACAGGCTTGGACGAGTCTGTAAAAAGGATAGGCAGTTACTTCAGAGTCAAGGCTGTCCAGATACCTTATTTGAGTGTCCTATGAAGACATCACACCCTTTGGAAGAACTCTGGGCTTGTGAATGCCTAAAAATAAAAATATAATAATAATTATTATTATAATATTTTTAGAAGGCTTGAAAAATTAAAAACAAAAAAACAACTTACAGAGGATTGCTTTCCTGCAAAGATGGATCAGAACAAACTCTCATTAAGCATCTATTGTTTCCATTCCAATCCTTGGTTAGAAGCACATGGTCAGCTTAAGGAAATGTATCCTGTCAGGTGCTGCTCATACACCCACAGTCAGCCTGAGATCCTAAGACCCAAGAAACTGCCCTGTTTAAAGTTGTGTGATCTAATCTACTTTACTACCGGCTGTTCACAAACAGTACCAAGTAGCCAACCATGATGCTAAGGCTGAACTTCCAATCCAGCACCTTAATCACATTGTTAAATAATTCAAAATAGATCCTGTAGTCAAATAAGTTTGGGGAATGCTAAGGCGTGTGTGGTTTAAGAGGTTTCCTTACTGCAGAATGATCTTTCACAATCACAATACACATTTAAGGATTTCTAAAATGGGGTGTGTGTGTGGCGGGGGGCAGAATTCAGTTCCCTAAACTACTCTGAGCAAGAAATTTAAAAAGTGGTAATTAACATCTATTTAAATACTAATGTTTCATGGAGCAAAGTTTGGAAAAATCAACTTGTGTAAAAAATCTAGAAATTGGGACACATGGTGTACAAGTGTGATGAGGGACTTCCTTGGCAGTCCAGGGGTTGAGACTCTGCANTCTATTTAAATACTAATGTTTCATGGAGCAAAGTTTGGAAAAATCAACTTGTGTAAAAAATCTAGAAATTGGGACACATGGTGTACAAGTGTGATGAGGGACTTCCTTGGCAGTCCAGGGGTTGAGACTCTGCACTTCCATGGCAGGGGGCCTGGGTCAGATTCCTAATTGGGGGATGAAGATCCCGTATGCTGCACATTACAGCCAAAAAATGGTAGAAATTATTTTTTAAAAAATATTTAAGAGTATGATGATGATAGCTCACTCACTGCTAAAACAGGCTCTTACAATTCCTTTCAGATGGAAGCCAGGAGTACGGAAATCACTGACTAGGCAAAGGGAGGCCTGGATATCTGAGTCCTGCTTCAAAACCATCCTCTCTCTCTGGGTGTCTCTGTCTCTCTTACACATATACACAGGCATGCACATTTACACATTCGATTGGGTAAATTTCTATGGTGTTCTGGGTTCTAGTTTTCCTCATCTATAGAATGAGGGGATTGAAATAAACTGTTCCTAAGGACTCTCCTAGTTCTATATTAAAAATCTTCCTGTTTATTTAAGCTGAGCATTTCATTTTCTGAATTTCTGTGAATGGTTCATTAGTATCAGCTTCAAAATGCATCTATATATAGATTATAAGCAATGCATGTAAGAGCTCAGTCATATCGACTCTTTGCCACCATATGGACTGTAGCCTGCCAGGCTTCTCTGTTCGTGGACTTTTTCAGGCAGTAGGTGGCCATTTCCTACTCCAGGTTATAAGCAATATACCCATCTAAAAATATCACATCAATATCTGTAGAGAGGAGACTATGCTGATACATTTATTTGTGTATATACTTGTTTGTCATATGTCTCCCACTATGGAATGTTAGATTCCAAGAAGGTAGGGACCCAGTCTGCTTTATTATGTACTCTGTATCAGCACTTAACCCTGTACGTAGTACACTATAAGTGCTCAATAAATACTTCACAAGTTGAATAAATAAAAGGATAACTAGTGGACTTCCAAAATATGGACCATGAAGAATACCCTCTACATTAAAATTAAATTAACTAGCATTTATATATTTTTCATATTTTAAAAATGTGTTTATATATCTAATAAGGATTTCACAACCATTTGAGCTAAATGCTTTAATTGCCTATATTATATAGATGAAGAAAATGTAGATCAGAGAGGGTAAGAGGTCTGCCCAGGGATCATGGCACATATCTGACATAGCTAAGACACTGACCCCTGTTAGTCTGATTCCAAATACTCTGCTCTTCCTCTGAAGAATGATACCCCCATGCCCTTGGGCCCATGGAACTCATTCCTGTCAGCTTAGGCAGGTCCCAGTGGCAGTGGGACACCTATAGAGAGGTGGATTCAGGTCTTCCAGGAGTCCTGGTGGCTCTGGAGAAAACCTAAGGAAGATAATTTGGCTGTTGAATTACCACGGGGTCTCCAATTTCTGCCTTTCCTGCCCCAACAAAAGAAGGAAACCTTTTAACTCCTCTGGTTTGCAAGGATTTTCAGGACCCAAAGGTCAGTGCACATACCTTCCAACAATACACTGAGGGTTGGCTCATCAGTTTGACTACCTTGTCATTCAAATCTTTGGGAGGATCTAACGCATCTCAATATAATTTTTACATGTGTTACTTGGTTTTAAAAGGCAAAGGTAGGATGAGTAGTGTCCAAAGGCAAACAGATTAGAAAATACTTGATTAAACAAAGTTAAGCAGGTTTCTTTCCTAAGAAGATTTCCAGAATCTTTAACTTAATAATATGCACAATGAAACCTCAACAGTAGGAGAGAACAGGCAGCATTTCCCAGACATCATCCTGACAATGGAAGCCTCCCTTCACTGGGGCATGTTGAGGCCCTGGTTCTTACAACACATCTTAGAAAACACTAATCTGAGCAGCCCTTATTTGAAACAACTTTTGCCTTAAAAGGAAAAAGAAAAAAAGGTATAAGTCACTTTTCTTCAAAAGTCTATAACTGCCTCAACTCTTTTGCAGCAATTTTATCAGATATCTTGTCATTTGCCTCAGGGACTTGAGCCTGGCAGCAAATGGATAATACTTTGCAAGTTGTCATCACCAAAACACAGTCAATACTTACTACCTGCATACGTGCCACCAAACCATGGTCAAAGCATGTATACACAGTTATCTCATCTAATACTTCCAACAACCATGTGAATTAGTTCTATTTTTATACCCATTTTATAGGTGAGGGTATTAAGGATCAAGAAGCTAATGACTCCCTGGTGGCTCAGCTGGTAAAGAATCTACCTGCAATGCAAGAGACCTGGCCTCAATCCCAGGGTTGGGAAGATCCCCTGGAGAAAGGAAAGGCTACCCACTCCAGCATTCTGGCTTGGAGTATAGTCCACGGGGTTGCAAAGAGTCAGACACAACTGAGCAATTTTCACTTTCAAGCTAATGACTTGTTTAAATGTCATAACTAGTAAACAGTGCAACATAAAACCTGCCTACATAAAAAGGAAACTCCAAAGGGAAATTACTGATTCAGATACAAATTATCAATTGCTGATAAAATGTTAGACAAATGGTTGATGGTGAATAGGACGTACAATATGGTGCCAAAGCACCGCCACACAGATTCCTTCTTTAGGTCACAAGGATATTTATACCACCTCAATTCAGTGCCAGTCTTAGCATACTAATGCCCACACAACACTGTCTTGTGATGTGAGACAATATGAAATATTCAACATCATCCAGGATATTTATATTTTTTCATTTAGTTAAAAAATTAACTTTAATCAAAGCTTTTATATCTAATGTATAGTTTATCTAAAACACGCAGTATAGAGGGGGAAAACTAGGACTGCAAAAAGTCAAGCAGGTAAATATAGAAGATGAGTTTATTTTATGGGATAACTGTTCATTCTTCCAACAAATCAGTGTCATGAAAAAGGGGCGTCTTATATATTAATAGAGATTTAGGGGACATAACAACTTGATATAATGTAATGTCCTACATTAGATCCTGACTTGGACAAACAGGTATAAAGGACAATTCTTCAAACAATTGGGAAATTTTAATTGGTATTAGATGATAATAAATTATTTATTTTAAAGCATGGTATTATTTTGAACCTGTAGGAGAAATTTTTTGAATTAATGTATTTTTCTCAGCTTCTGTTAGGAATCTGACACTAAATGACAGAAGCAGTCCATTTGGTTATCAAACGGTGGTGAATAGGAGGTAGTTGTCTCTCTGGAAATGATCCACTGCATATTTCCAGGGCTCCTGTAGCCTCTCAGAAGCCATGATGAAGTCTCAAGCAGATTGCCTAAAGGGCTTGGCCACTCCGCTGCTTTACTGCAGTCAATTCATTGAATTGTGGGTTCTTGGGGAGATGAAAACTCTGTCACCATTGAAAACCCTTCTGCTCGGTCTCTCCCTTGAATAAGCCCTCAAACAAACTCAAACCTAATTCTCTTTTCTTAAACCAATCCCAGTGCAACAGGATGAGAGGCAGGGTGAAGGCTGGCTCTTGAGCACATGGCTACTGAGAATGCCACGGCATTTCTGTCGTGCAGCAAAGATCCGCGAGGCCAGCTGGCTTTGTCATGCTGGGCTGGCAGCACTAGGTGAAGTCACCTTGGTCCAAAACTGGGTCTCAGCTTTGCAGCCTCCAAAAATTAGCCTGCCAGTTCTTTGAGGGGTAATGTATTTTCGGGAGCTGACTTGTACTAACCAAACTCAAAACAGTCATATTTGAAAAGCAGAATGCTATTGTGTGACTTTACAGTGAGTACAGTAGTCTGGATCAAACTTTCCCCCTGACTAATTCGTTGTTATACTCTGCAGACCAAATTACACATTAGAAGGAAAACAAAGGAAGCAGGGTGCTCTTCGAGGATCTGATCAATTAGGCTGGTCTTATAACTGGCCTTTTTCAACTTTAGGGTTAGAATCAGTCACTTTTTTTCTTAGACAGGAATAGAGACATGCTGGCTTCTCTTTGATTTGCCATTTTCTAGATTTCATTTAAATTTCTTTGTGCAGTTTTTATTAATTTTGATAAAACTTGCAAGCTTATGTCTTACCTTTTATCAGTTATAATGTAGAATGGTTTCTAGAACTGAGAATCCCACTAGTTGTTCACTAATGAGACAATTAGTCATTCACTTACAAGCATATTCTATTTTAAAGCAGCTTATTTTGAAACTAAGGTTATTCGACTTTATTTCTGCAATCTCTGAATAAGATTCACTGTGGGTAGATTTTTCTTAGCTTCCTACTAAGGGAATAGTTCCTGGAAACTCTTGTCTTACTTGGTAGCCCTGGGAGAAAGGCTAATCAGCATAACCAAGCAAATTTGTTCCTGCCTCTTTGATAACTCTGAAAAAAAAAACCTTTTGTACATGGAGTTTTTAATATGATGAGGTCAATTTCTTTTTTCTAAGAAGCAGCAATCAATCCATCCTGCCAAAGTTATGCTCAGACTAAGATATTTTACCATAGTAGGAGACCCATGAATCTTGAGGGAGGCACGCTTCAGACAAATAAGTCAAACAATTTTCCTTCTGGAAGTTATTACTATGAAATANTTTTTCTAAGAAGCAGCAATCAATCCATCCTGCCAAAGTTATGCTCAGACTAAGATATTTTACCATAGTAGGAGACCCATGAATCTTGAGGGAGGCACGCTTCAGACAAATAAGTCAAACAATTTTCCTTCTGGAAGTTATTACTATGAAATATAATAGAAAACATAAACACCTTGAGAAATGGTTTCAGTAAGTTCAAGTTCCAAAGGTAAATTAAGACATTTAAGGGATGGTATCAGAGAAGAGGACACTGCCCTTTGTAAAAGATCCCATGCTGACCTGAATGCTAACAAGGCTTCTGTATGAACTGGCCATAGGCTGAAATCAAATGGCAACTCAGGAATTCTTGTTTAGTTCTTAATGGAATGTGAACGTTCAAAGGGCTGAGGGTATAAATGTGAAAGAATACCCAGATCTGAATCTACCAACATTGTATCAAATATGTGTCAACTCTTTCCTGAATTATATCAGCTAGGTGTCATTGCATATTCTTACTGCTTACATTTATTTAAATAGCTTTGAAAGCACAGAAGATTGGAGGATAATGTTTAAGAACACATATTATTAAGTTGGAAGGCACCCAAAGTGTATAAGTTAATGCATGTTTATTACAAAAACTGGAAAGTTAAGATTTCTAGAATGCTGTGTTGTTTTCTATTCAGCACTACTACCACAAAAAATATTTGCCAAGCGCACGCTAAATCTGCCCAGGGTTGTATTCACATTTCTGTGCTTTTATCTGCAATGCCATCTTCTCCCTTGACCACCTGGTCATTGCATCCTTACCCTTTAGCTCTGGTGTTGGCTCCTCTGAAGTCATTCCTGCCCCATTCCCACCCCGGCTACCTCTCCCACTTGGGGCAGAGTTGGAGGTCCTTGGTGTATTTCCACAGTCTACTGAGCATAACCATACTAAAAACTTGGTTCTGCAACTGACTTATCTTGTACTTACATCCTGACCAATTAAAAATGTCTGAAAATCATCTATTGAAGGTGAGATTTATCAAATTTTGATCAAGGGAGAGAAAACAAAGAGAAAGTACGTAATACACTTGGCTTTTGAGATATCAGAGCTGTTCCTATTGCTATGCTCATCAGTTTTATCTTTTCTTCTCTAGTTTTTATTTGATGAAAATGCTCTCTACTCCCAAGTGGTCTGAATATTCACCAATCACTCATCAATGAAAGTGCAGCAATATCTGACTTTCTTCCCAAAGTAAATGACTAAACGAACTGGTGGCAAAATGTTTCCTTTTTTCCCTCTTTCTGATTAAAAATATATATTCACTGTTGTACTGTATAAAATACAGATATTCAAGGAAAAGAAAATAAAGAACTAGAAGAATATCCACACCCAGATATAATATCTTGCTTCATATATTTTCAGATGCTTTTCTATGTATATAATATACATTAAAAA
>SJYV01028823.1:0-61244 GCA_006410875.1 Neotragus pygmaeus | reverse complement strand
GGGGGGGGGGGAAAGAACACTCAACACTCGACATAAAGCTGACTTTAGTTCTTGGTCAGCAACCAAGGGACCATGAGAAAATCTGACCTCAGTCTTGGGGATGAGTTAAGATACAGTAATGGATGGGGGAGCCTGGTGGGCTGGCATCTATGGGGTCGCACAGAGTCGGACACGACTGAAGCGACTTAGCAGCAGCAGCAGCAGTGAGGAAGAACACATGGCCAAAGGGCTGAGGTGCCATGGGCTGAGGGCCCCAGCACAGCCGGAAGAGCCGACCGTTCGATCACCGCATCTACACGAGCAATATGGAGCCTACCAGGGTCTCCACTTCACAGCTGAAGCTTAGGCTTTTTGAGGAGCCTGCCCTGGAGCCACCTAGATGTGCATATACAAACCCAGAGCACAGAGCCTGTGCCCTCAGCCTGCAGTGCCATTTTGTTACTGGACTATTCCAGACATTCACTCAATCGTATCTGGGATCTTAATAAATGACACCTGGGGTGGCAAACATCTAACTAAAAAAACATGCTGCTGCTGCTAAGTTGCTTCAGTTGTGTCCAACTCCTAGCGACCCCACAGACTGCAGCCCACTAGGCTCCTCCGTCCATGGGATTTTCCAAGCAAGAGTACTGGGGTGGGGTGCCATTGCCTTCTCCAAAACAAAACATGCTGGGGGCAGATTAAATTAAACTAGGTCTGGAGATAACTCTTAAACCCTGAACTGATGACCTTTTACTCACCTTATGTCTGTGGGCTAATATTAAGATTATAAACATTTATGCCACACTCAAGGCTCCAATTTGGTGGCAAGCTTTGAGATTCTGTATGATTGTAAGAACAATAGATACCACATTGAACAATATAAGGTCCTGAACAGCCTCTCAGGCATCACTCATTTAATCCACAAATATTTATTGAGCCCCTTTAATTTATCTCCTACTGTTTTGGGGGATACAAAAGTGAACAGGAAATCTAAGATGCCTCTGCTCCTAAGAACCTATATTTCTAGCATGGAAAGTAGACAATAAATGAAAAAATAAGTAAATATATTAGCATGTTAAACAGAAGTAAGAGCAAAAGAAGAAAATTAAAGCAAAGAAGGGGTAAAAGAAGTGTTGGAGGCAGGGTCTGCAATTTTAGATTAAGTGGGTACAGAAGGTGATATATAAGTAAAGCTCTTAGTAAACAAATATATTTCCCTGATGGTTCACACAGGAAAGAGTCTGCCTGCAGTGTGGGAGACCTGGGTTCGATCCCTGGGTCAGGAAGATCTCCTAAAGAAGGGAGTGGCAACCCACTCAAGTATTCTTGCCTAGAGAATTTCATGGACAGAGGAGTCTGCAGGGCTACAGTCCATGGGGTCGCAAATAGTCAGACATGACTGAGTGCCTAACACTAGTAAATAAAACAGAATTTGCATCTTTGAAAGTGTTGTCAATAAAAAGCTCCTAATGGGTGAAAAAACTTTCTATGTTATGGTACCTTGGGGCTAGAGGACTGATGTAAACACTTGGTAAAAGTTTAGCAACACACTTTATGATGTGTGTGTGTGTGTGTATATATATTCATGATATATATATACATATTCATGATACATTAGTTCCAAAGCACTTAGGCTAGTGTTGTTATATAAAATATAGGACACCCAGTTAAATTTGTATTCCAGGTACAATATGAATAGTTCTTTTATTATAAAAATTTTCAAATACTTCATGGGACATACTTATGTTAAAAGGCAATCTGTTTTTTACATAAAATTAAAATACCTGACCTGCCTTTTGAGAAACCTATATCCAGGTCAGGAAGCAACAGTTAGAACTGGACGTGGAACAACAGACTGGTTCCAAATAGGAAAAGGAGCACGTCAAGGCTGTATATTGTCACCCTGCTTATTTAACCTATATGCAGAGTACATCATGAGAAACGCTGGACTGGAAGAAACACAAGCTGGAATCAAGATTGCTGGGAGAAATATCAAGAACCTCAGATATGCAGATGACACCACCCTTATGGCAGAAAGTGAAGAGGAACTAAAACGCCTCTTGATGAAAGTGAAAGAGGAGAGTGAAAAACTTGCTTAAAGCTCAACATTCAGAAAANTGCAAAGAGTCGGACACAACTGAGTGACTGAACTGAACTCAGTTGCATCATTTTTCTAGATTTCACATAAAAGTGACATCATATGATATTTGTTCTTTCTCTGACTTACCTCACTCAGTGTAATGATCTCTAGGTCCATCCTCATTTTCTTATTTTAAAATCTTTGCTTCAAAACTACACAAATAATTATTCATCCTCAGCTTCTTTTGATGGAGATTTTATATAAGAGAAACCAGAGACTCAGTGCCCCAGTGAGTGGCTCTTCATCTGTGGTCTCTGCACCTCTAGGAGAAAGGAGTTTGTTTACAACACTGTTGTGATGGGTCCAGAAAGCTGTTTTTGCTCTGTGTCTTTTGTTGGTGAGATAAATAATATTTTACACATATGTCATGATTATTTTTCAATGTATGTGGGTACTATGTTGTTCATTTGCTAAGTCGTGTCCTATTCTTTATGACCCCATGAACCGTAGCATGCCAGACTTCCCTGTCCTTCACTGTCTCCCAGAGTTAGCTCAAACTCATGTTGATTGCATTGATGATGCCATTCGACCATCTCATCCTCGGTCATCCCCTTCTCTTCCTGCCCTCAATCTTTCCCTGCAGTAGGGTCTTTCCCTAACGAAAGTCAGTTCTTCACATCAGGTGGCNACTGTCTCCCAGAGTTAGCTCAAACTCATGTTGATTGCATTGATGATGCCATTCGACCATCTCATCCTCGGTCATCCCCTTCTCTTCCTGCCCTCAATCTTTCCCTGCAGTAGGGTCTTTCCCTAACGAAAGTCAGTTCTTCACATCAGGTGGCCAGAGTATTGGAGCTCTGGCTTCAGCATCAGTCCTTCCAATGAATATCCAGGGTTGATTTCCTTTAGGATTGACTGGTTTGACCTCCTTGCTGTCTGTCCAAGGGACTCTTGAGCATCTTCTCCAGCATCACAGTTCGAAATGGGGATTCACAGTTGTTTTCTATGTATGGACTTTCCTAATTGATAGCTACTGAAAGGGCAGCTCTTAACATGTGGGGAGTTGGCATGACAAAATAGACATCTCATATTTTAAAATATTGGGAACACCTGTCCTAATTGGATGTCCAAGTGTTTTGAATCTATACCCTTATTTATGTCGTGAAGGTGCTGGTTGTTTTTAAGATGTCTCTGCTTCAGTTTCTACTCTGAAAGGAAGATGGTTCAGCGGTCAGCTGCTTCTGAGCAGAGGTGAACACTGAGAAGGGGGTGCCTTCTGTCACAATTCAGTGGTGTTGAAAGGCCGTCTTTAGTAAGCTCTCGGCGCATTTGTGGGCATTTTGCTCTGCCTGCCAGGAGACAGTAGCAGTAAATATTCATTCTATTTTTCAGTGACTGAGAACAGTCTTTCATTTCTGAGGATTGCTTTCCTCATGCTTCATTTTTACTCGTTAGTTCACTTCTCTTTTCTCGCTCGTGACCGCTCTACCTCCACAAATGGAAGTTCAGGGCTTTATAAAAGAATCCAATATTGCTTACCCAAAGCCATTCCCTGAGTGCCTGCTCCCTGCTCCTGTAAACCTCGCCTTCATAGATGTCCTGACTGCCGTCATCACGGAGAGGGACGTGGGCCTGGAGAGGGTCAGTGTCATGCTGATGCCGGCTGCAGAGGAGACGGGGAGTTTGGGAACCAGTCTTGGGTCTGGAAATTTCTAAAACCTGTGCTTTCCCTCCCTCCTTTCCTTCCATCTCTTTAATACTTAAGGACTTATTAACCACTTTGGATTTTGGGGTGAATTTACATTTTTTCATGGATACATGAGCTTTATTTTGCACTCAAGACTTCACTTATATTCTCAAATAAGTCCCAGCCTCTCCTCTGGGATTCTTATTTAATTTATTTATTTTCAACTGAAGGACAATTGCTTTGCAGTATTGGTTTCGTTCTGTCATATATCAACGTGAATTAACCATAGGGGTACATGTGCCCCTTCCCTCTTGAACCCTCCCTCCCACCTCCCACTCTTTCCCACCCCTCTAAGTTGTTATGAGTCCTGGTTTGATTTCCTTGAGTCATACGGCAAATTTCTGTTGGCTATCTATTTTACATATGGTAGTGTATATGCTTCCATGCTCCTCTCTCCATTCACTTGGGAGTTTTTTGTTTTTTAATGTCTAGGAAAATCCAAACATAAATTTATATTTTCAGGTTAATAACTTGAAAACCTACTACCAAACAGTTCTAATTATATGTTAGAAAGTGTTTTGCTTTGTGCTTTCAGACAAGAGAGTGCTCACAGAAATAAATTCCAAATGTGGACTCTCTCAACCAACAACTAACCTTTTGCTAAAAACATTCACCTGTGTTGTAATGTTATTGTCCCGAGAGATCAAACGATTGGGATGCGTTTACCCCCAGGGTCTTTCCTGTGTGCTGATATCTATCATTGTACCCTCTGCTGTGTTGAGAGGCAGCGGATGTAGTATCTAAACATACTGTCAAACCTTGCTGGCTTGTCATTTCCCCTTTGTTCAGTCCCCTGTTTCATCATTAATTCTGTCATTTTCCTATTTCTTGTCAAGACTTTGAGCCATGAGCTGTGATGGACAGCTCACAATTCTGACCTTTCCTGCCTCTCACATTCTTTGGCAGAAGCACTTACAGTAGTAAACAGCCGACTGGAGAATTGCCGTTGGTGGGACAACCAGCCCCCGGCCTCCTTCCCCAGGCCAGAGTCCTGTTCCCAGGCAGCTCCGGCGTGGGCACGTGTGGGTGCCCCAGGCCGAGCTGTGGCCCTGACACCGAAGCTGGGGCCCAGCTGTCTTTCTGAGTGCCCAGCGTGCCTGGGCCTCCTATGTGGGCTGTGAATTCCCCTGGGATTTCTTTGGAAGGAATGATGCTAAAGCTGAAACTCCAGTACTTTGGCCGCCTCATGCGAAGAGTTGACTCATTGGAAAAGACTCTGATGCTGGGAGGGATTGGGGGCAGGAGGAGAAGGGGACGACAGAGGATGAGATGGCTGGATGGCATCACTGACTCGATGGCTNTCTTGAGAGTCCCTTGGACTGCAAGGAGATCCAACCAGTCCATTCTGAGGGAGATCAGCCCTGGGATTTCTTTGGAAGGAATGATGCTAAAGCTGAAGCTCCAGTACTTTGGCCACCTCATGCGAAGAGTTGACTCATTGGAAAAGACTCTGATGCTGGGAGGGATTGGGGGCAGGAGGAGAAGGGGACGACAGAGGATGAGATGGCTGGATGGCATCACTGACTCGATGGATGTGAGTCTGAGTGAATTCCGGGAGTTGGTGATGGACAGGGAGGCTGTGTGCTGTGATTCATGGGGTCACAAAGAGTCGGGAGTTGGTGATGGACAGGTAGGCTGTGTGCTGTGATTCATGGGGTCACAAAGAGTCGGACACGACTGAGCGAATGAACTGAACTGAACTGAAAATATCAGTGGGTATCCTGTATCTTTATCTGCCAAATATGGCAACTCTAACTTGGGCAAATCAGCACCTCAGCTTCTTCATCAGCAAAACATAAATAAAAAATCTTGTCAAACTAGGGCAAAAAGATTAACTTGTCCTTTCTGGCAGAATAAAATAAAAATATAAGATAACAGGGTTTTAAAAGGGTTAAATTGAGATGCGTATATGGTTAGAATTTAGAAATAAAACACACACTCGGTAACGTGATATACTTATTGCAGTTCTGCAAGACAGGTCCCTGAGCATGGACACTTCAGGCTCCACAGGATAGAGAATGACAGTGACAAGTATCTGGAATGGCTTTCATTCTGTAACCTTCCTCTCTCCTTTGGGTGGGGTCATAGGTAACTTCTGGGTTAGGACTTGTAGAGGCAAAGCAAACTTCAGAGACCATTCACTACACTTTTTTTCACATTGTAAGTGGGGAAACTGAGGCCTGGGGCTGATATAACATGTTCAAGTGAGTTAGAGGGCGAAACAGGTCTAACAGCCACATTCGTTGGATGATGCTCTTGTCACCAGTGCAGCCTTCAAAGATAATATTTAATCCCGTTTTCCTCCCTTAGTTCTGAAAGCAGTGCTCAGTTTGCGGAAAGAAAAGCAAGAAGCACTGAGACACAGAGCAGGATGAGCATGGCATGAAGTCGTGGGACCCACAGACAGATGAAGGAGGGGGCATAAGAAACACTATTTAGGAAGTGTTGAAAAATGAGGTGAAAAAGTCCAAACAAGATTGTGTGTGGCGGGTGCTGACTAGTCAGTGAGGCCACAGCGGAGCTCAAGGACAGATACCTAGCAGTGCCATGCTGATGTGGACAGCTGATGTAGGTGTGGATGGAGAGGGATCAGTTTCTAAACAGAAAGTGGCTGATGGACTGACTGCCCTGTCTAGGAGAGGAATGTAGTACTGTCTTTTTTTTTTTTTTCCCATTTTAACATTTTAACTTAACTTCACATTTAGAAAAAAGACACTTAGAATAGTGTAAGGAATTCTGTATATTCCTCAGCAGATTCTCCAGACATTAGAACGTGCATATTTGCTTTATCCTCTCTGTGTCTCTGACTTTTTTTGGTACATGTATACTGATAATACACACATTAAAATATGTAAATTTTTTTTCCGAATCATCTAAGAGTCAGTTGTACCTGATACTCCTTTACCCCTAAATACTTCAGTGTGTGTTTCTTAAAAGCAGGGGTATTCTCCTATATGACTGTAGTGCAACACTCAAAGTCAGGAAATTAATATCACTACAATGCTATTACCCGATGTATAGATTAAATTCAGATTTTTCCAATTGTCTCAATGATGTCTTCCATAGAAAAAAAAATTTGGGATCGTACATTGTATTTAGTTGTCATGTTCCTTAAATCTCCTTTCACCTGGAACACTTCCTCAGTCACACTTGGCATTTGATTTTGAAGCCCACAGGTCAGTCATTTTGGAAGAAGTCCTTTTGTTTGGTTTGTCTGCTGTTTCTTCATGATTAAATTCAAGTTGTGCATATTTTGCTGGAAATCCACTGAAGTGATGCTGTTTTTGTGCCTCCTATCATGAGGCACATGCTGTCAATTGTTTGATTATTGGTGATACTAGCTTTCATCACTTGGTTAAGGTGGTGTCCGCCAGGTTTCTCCCACTGTTCTTTTGAAACTAATAAACATCTTATGATGATTTCTTCTAAAACACTGTTACCCCTTAAGCTTTNTTTGGCATAGTCAATAAAGCAGAAATAGATGTTTTTCTGGAACTCTCTTGCTTTTTCCATGATCCAGCGGATGTTGGCAATTTGATCTCTGGTTCCTCTGCCTTTTCTAAAACCAGCTTGAACATCAGGGAGTTCACAGTTCACGTATTGCTGAAGCCTGGCTTGGAGAATTTTGAGCATTACTTTACTAGCATGTGAGATGAGTGCAATTGTGCGGTAGTTTGAACATTCTTTGGCATTGCCTTTCTTTGGAATTGGAATGAAAACCATATAACCCAGCAATTTTGCTTCTGGGTATAAACAGGAGAGTGTTGAAAGCAGGGTCTTGAAGAGATATATAGACACCCATGTTCATAGCAGTGTTATTCATAATAGCCAAGAAATGGAAGAAACCTAAGTGTAAATAGATAAACAAAATATCATTCAGCATTACAAAAGAAGGAAATTCTGACACAATCCACAACAGGAATAAACCCTGAAAACATAATACTAAGTAAATCACAAAAGGACAACTACTATGTCATTCCATTTATATACAGTACCTAGAGTGGTGAAAATCAAAGAGACGGAAAGAAGATTGTTGATTGCCAGGAGCTGGGGAGAGGGGGAGAAGAGAGTTAGTGTTTAACGAGTACAGAGTTTCAGTTGGGGAAGGGGAGAGTGTTCTGAAGGTGGCTGGTGGTGGTTTTACAACAGTGTGAATATTACTTAATATCACTGAACTGAATGCACACTTAAAAATAGTTAACATGGTAAATTTCATGCCATGCATATTTTAACACACACACGCACACACATACATAGCCTGGCAACAATACTCCTTCACTCCCATTTGCCCGAGAGATACTTTTAAGCCTGCAATTCACTTCAAACTCTTCAAAATTTGGCTTCCACCCTTCTTCTCAGGACTGTATTGACTCCTAATACCTTCTCCTACCAGAAACTCTGGCCACGTTGTTTAGTTGTTGTGTTCCAATATTTCCCTGCTCTGTCTTCCTTCACTTTTTGGCATTTCCTAAAGTTGCTCCTTTTCCTTGGAATGGCCTTCCTTTCTCCCTGTCTCTACCCTTAAAATCCCATCTATTCTTCAAGAGTCTGTGTTACCTTTCTCAGGGTTCTGACCTCAGTTCCTCTTTTCCAGTACTCTTTACTATCTACTTTGTAGGAATTCTTTCACATTTTTGTCTTTCTTTAGAAAACTTTTAAACCCACTGAATGATCTATGTATCTATATCTATTTAAAACCAGCCACAGAGTTTAGCCTGTAGTACATAGCAAGTAAATGTTTATCAAATGAATGAAGCATTCTTCACAACAGAGGTCCTCAGTGGGAAAACTGAGAAACTTTTGTTTTATTTTGCTCTTCCCAAAAATCTCAGAAGAAATGGTAAGCACTTAATATCCATCAATAGAAGAACAGATAATGAAGATGTGGTGCGTATACACACACACACACACACACACACACACACAGACATTGCTAAGTCACTTCAGTCGTGTCNTTTTATTTTGCTCTTCCCAAAAATCTCAGAAGAAATGGTAAGCACTTAATATCCATCAATAGAAGAACAGATAATGAAGATGTGGTGCGTATACACACACACACACACACACACACACACACGGACATTGCTAAGTCACTTCAGTCGTGTCCGACTCTGTGTGACCCCATAGACGGCAGCCCACAAGGCTCTTCCATCCCTGGGATTCTGCAGGCAAGAACACTGGAGTGGGTTGCCATTTCCTTCTCCAATGCATGATAGTGAAAAGTGAAAGTGAAGTCACTCAGTCGTGTCTGACTCTTAGCAACCCCATGGACTGCAGCCCACCAGGCTTCTCCGTCCATGGGATTTTCCAGGCAAGAGTACTGGAGTGGGGTGCCATTGCCTTCTCCGCACAGGGACATTACTCAACCATAAAAAAGAACAAAACAATGCCATTTGCAGCAACATGGATGGACCTAGAAATTAGCACACTAAGTGAAATAAGTCAGGCAGAGAAAGACAAATATTTTAGAATATCATTTACATGTGGAATCTAAAAAAAATCAAATCAATTTATTTACGAAACAGAAACAGACTCACTGACAGAAAACAAACTTATGACTATCCAGTGGGAAAGAGGAGGGGAAAGAATAAATTAGAATTGTGAGATTGACATATACACATCATTATATATAAAATAACAAGGATTTACTGTATAGCACATGGAACTATATTCAGTGTCTTATAGTGACCTATAATGGAAAAGAATCTGGAACTGTGTACCTGAACCCAACACAGAATTGTAAATCAACTATAGTTTAATGAATTTTAAAAAATGAATGCATTAGATGAAATTTTGAAAAATTATTTTGTCAGTGTTTTATATATGTTGGCCACCATGATTAGCAAAATGACATTCAGAATAAGCAGAATTTGTCTGAAGATGTGGGATTTTGTTTTGGTTTCTTTCTTGAACTAAGATGAAGAGTCATGTGATGAAATACATAATGAGCAGTTCCTCTGAAAACTGCATTTTGTTTATTCACAACTGCTTTGGATGTATTAGGTAAACACCCCAGAAAGCCAGTGCAGCATGTGAGCAGATGGGAGAGCAGTTAATCACTTGCTTACTGCTTGGCTTTGAAAGAGATGCCCTTGCTCACGTAAGTGATCGGTTTAATAAATTCAACTACAGGCAATAAAGATGTAATTTGGCAGGGTGGGGGGAGGCCTAGGGAGAATATTATGTAATATACAAACTGCATATTCAAAGAATGAGGTAGAATAGAACTTAAATCACGTCCTGTGAACCAGGAAGACCTCCATAGGAAGAGTGTTCTCTAGAAAAAAAATTTAAAAAAAAAAAGTGAACCAGGAAAGCAGTTGACGCACTTAGTTAACCACCACAAAGCGGTGACTAAGTGGGAGCAGAGGAGGCAGGCCTGATTGGCAACAACATCTAGGAGTTGGGGTCCAGGTTACCTCTCTGATATGACTTAATCTGGGATCCTTTATTAAGTCAGCCTTTCAGGAGGTGTCTTAGGAGGCACATGAGTGGAGACAGTACCTTGGAAAAAAGCAGATGTGGCTCAGCTGGTAAGGAATCTGCCAGTGCGGAAGACCTGGGTTCGGTCCCTCAGTTTGGAAGATCCTCTGGAGAAGGGAAAGGCTACCCACTCCAGTATTCTGGCCTGGAGAATTCCATGGACTATATAGTCCATGGGATCTCGAAGAGTCAGACATGACCGAGCAACTTTCACTCAGACTTAGTGGAAGCCAAAATAAGATATCTTTTTGGTCATGCTGTATAGCTTGCAGGATATTAGTTCCCCAACTAAAGACTGAACCCAGGCTCATGGCAGTGAAACACTGAGTCCTAATCACTGGACCACCTGGAAATTCCCCCCAATAATATCTTTGATAAAATTACTGAAGCAAAACACAGCATAAATGCAGAAAAATGCACAAATCACGAATGTTACAAGGTGAAGACACATGAATGACCAGCACACATCTGAAGAAATATAACAGTACCAGGGCTCCTGAGGTCTACTGGTGTGACCCTAACCTCTCTTTCCTCACTTCTATCGCAATATGTTCATTTGCCTTTTCTGAACTTTATATCAATGACGTCATGCAGTATTTGCTTCCCAGATGGTGCTAGTGGTAAAGAACCTGTCTGCCAATACAAGAGATAGAAGAGATATGAGTTCTATCCCTAGGTTGGAAAGAGCCCCTGGAGGAGGGCATGGCAACCCACTCCAGTGTTCTTGCCTGGAAAATCCCATGGACAGAGTTCATGGGGTCACAAGGAGTTGGGCACGACTAAAGTGACTTAGCATGTGTGCACATCATGCAGTATGTAAAAGAAAAGATATTAAAAATTAAAATTATCAGATTTAATATGAATTAGAAGAAGATTCAATTTGAATTAGAAGATTTAATATGAACTAGAAGTTGATCCATCAGTTTGTTTTGAGGGAGGGGAGGGAGAAGGATCACAACCATGACTACTTACATGCCCTTAAGTTTGCCAGTGATACTCTTGTTGGGGTCTGTTAGTGCTCTTAATTATGCCACACAAGTCACCAAACATTGATTTTTCAGGTTGGTGAGTGAATCATTCACTTCATTGTTTCAGTCTGAAAATGCAGCTTGCAGAAGCCCATTTGGTCTTAGCATGTGGATGGTAAAACCTGGCAGACTCCTGAGTTTCAAGCTAGTGTCATCCACAAAATGGGCTGCAAGAAGCTGATTAGGCAGGGTGAGAAGGGGCGGGGATAAATTGGGAGACTGAGATTGACATACACACATATACACACTACTATACATAAAATAGATAACTAATAAGGACCTATTTATACAATTTATAGCACAGGGAACTCTACTCAATACTCTGTAATGACCTGTATGGGAAAAGAATCCCAAAAAAGTGTAGATATGTATATATATAACTGATCCATTCAACCACATATCTGAAACTAAGACAACATTGTAAATCAACTNTGAATGATAGTCCTATGAGTGTACATTGTGTGCTCTGTGTGTGTGTGTGCGTGTGTGTGTGTATACAGCTTTCCTGATGACTCAGCAGTAAAATCAGTCTGCCTGCAAGGTAAGAGAGATAAGAGATATGGGTTCAATCCCTGGGTCAAGAAGATCCCCTGGAGTAGGGCATGGTGACCCACTCCACTATTCTTGCCTGGAGGATCCCATGGAGAGAGAAGCCCAGCGGACTACAGTCTATGGGGTCGCAAAAGAATCAGAAACGATTGAGGGACTGAGCACAAAATATTTTAGCCTATCTCCTATGCATCATTTTTTACCTCATATTATTTTCCAGGACTGGGATATAGTGGGTCATACATCAAATGTATCTTTCACGTCTTAGAAAGCCCTAAACTGTTTCCCCAAAGGGCTGTATCATTTTGCACCCTCGCCAGCCATGTATGAAGGCTTTACTTTCTATCCTCTCTAACACTTTGGTACATTTTTGTATTTTTGATTACGGCCGTTCTACTTTCCATTAAAAGAAAATATGACCAACCAGATGAAGATATTCTCAATATATCAAACACTAAGAGCATATTAGGAAACAGTATGTATAATGTAATAAGGGATGTGACTAAAACTGGAAATCTAGATGTTCATAGAGTAAGAGACATTCTGAACTGGGTTAGAGGGGCTAAGTAGTTTTGAAAGCTATCTGTATTGTGAAGACTGAGATACACATTAATAGGAAAGAGCACATAATAATCCAAGTGGAGAGCTCAAGGAATTATAAAGATACCCATATCCACACTCAGTGAAGAAATACATACATTGTCTCCACTTCCCTATCTATCTTTATAATTGCTCATCTCAGAATGCATCCTCCCCAAACATTCTGCCGGATTTTCAAGAGACAAATCATGCAGTAGGCATTCTTGTNTACCCATATCCACACTCAGTGAAGAAATACATACATTGTCTCCACTTCCCTATCTATCTTTATAATTGCTCATCTCAGAATGCATCCTCCCCAAACATTCTGCCGGATTTTCAAGAGACAAATCATGCAGTAGGCATTCTTGTGTGATAGGCTTCCTTCAGTCACACAATTAATGACCTTTGTTTCTTCAAATGAGGTCTGGCTGTTCAACAGAGATGAGCCTGATTTGTTGAAAGATGAAAAGTCTTCACTGACATGTGAAACAATGGAGGATTAATTCTGACAGAAAAAATACACTTATATCCAGTGGGCAGTAAAGTGATTCATTCACCATAAGTCTCCACAGCTGTGAAGGTGTAAGTACTTAAAAACNCGAAATGGGGCTCACCTGGCCGTGACAAGAAACTTGGGGTCTCCTGCCTGTCTCCCTGAGCACCTCTCACCCCTCCTACACTTCCTTTCACACATCAGCAAAATCTGCAACGACTTGATACATCTGTTTACATTTTTCATCAGTCTCCCATCTAAACAAAAGTCTGAGGAATGCAGGAAATTCAGCTGCTTTATTCTTCATATTCACCCTTTCACATAGGACCTGGCATTTGGCAGGGATAGTATCGATGTCTGCTGAATAACTGTTCTAGTACTCTGAAGGCACCAATCGAGCCACTTTTGAAGCATTCAAAAGAAAGCAGTTAATTTCTTATGCACAGGCTGAAAAACAAGTAATGTATTCCACAACTTTCTACATGCTATCCTGACATTTTAATATAGCAAAACTCTACAAGATAGTGAAGCATTATGTGGTACACCTGAAACTAATGTAACATTGTAGGCAAACAACTATGTTTCCACTTCAAAATTTCTCTCAACAAAGGGCGTTTCCTTACCAGTGTACTATTTTTCTGCGAAAGTGGTTTCCAGTTTGCGAAACAATGGATATGGACAACCCTTTCTTTGAACAGCAAAAACGAAAAAGGCACAGAGAGAGGTCTGGGTTTCCCTGCCTCCTTCAGCCTCCCCACCAGGTAACCACTGTTAGGAGTTCCTTGTTGAGCCTTCCTGAGAATTTTCATGCAAGCACTTCCTTTCTGCCCCCTTTTTGAAAACGGAAATGGTAACAAACAATGCACATTTGCTTACACTTTGCTTTGATAACTTAGCAAAACATTCGGAAGTCTTTGCTCATTGGTTCCTAAGGAGCCTCCCCATTCCTTTCTACAGCCTCACATCTTCACTTGCCATCTGGGTATATAACCTGCAACACACACTCAGGTTATTCCCTATCTTTTACTATTACAAGCCACACAGTGAATAATCCTGTTACCTCACACATGTAAAAACACATGTTAAATGCCTGAACCGGCACTGCTGCCTCCAAGGATATGTGTGTGTGTAGCATGCTCAGTGACCCCATGGACTGTAGCCCTCCAGGCTCCCCTGTCCATGGGATTCTTCAGGCAAAAATACTGGAGTGGGTTGCCATTTCCTCCTCCAGGGGGTTTTCCCGACCCAGGGATTGAACCTGCATCTCCTGCCCTGGCAGGCAGGTTCTTCACCACAGCGCCAAGCTGCTGCATCTCTTTTGGGCCCACCCAGAGAAAACCTCTAAGGAGCTGAAGGAGAGGGAATTTAAAACAGGGGGTTGGTTACACGTATGATAGAAAAGCCAAGGATCATACAGGAAATAGTGAGAGGATGCAGAGATCACCAAGAGGAACAAGCGGCCAGCATCTCTGCACTGGAGGGTCAGAAGAATGGCTTTCCAAAGCTCAGGGGCTCGGTCAACAGGCAGGAGCTGGAGCCAAAGGCAGATCAGTCGCTGGACACACGGCCGGAGGCAGAAGGGGGCGGATGATAACCGGGCGCCTCCCTGGGCTCCTGCCATCGGGTCACCCACCGGCGCCTCCTACCGGCCAAACCGCGCCCGAGGAGGTGAGCCCCGCGGCGGGCGCAGGCCAAGCGATGGGTCCACACCCATCAATCCCGGGCCGGCGCTGCCCGCTTAAGAGCGGAAACTGACGGATACTCGCCCACAGATGGTTTCAGGTGCCTAGGAAAATTATTCACTTCATCTGCCACGGACGGTTCACGAGGAAGTTCAATCAGACGGGTTCCCACACTGAGCCTTAGGACGGTGGCAACCAGCCAGACGAGCCAGCCACCTTCCCAATAGAGACCCGTCTCAAGAACTGGTCGAGAACTGAAAGGGAACAGGGCCCCCAGAGGAATCAAAAATACCTTAGCTGCACTCGACGCACGGTCACAAATAACAGTGTGCTCTCGTCTTCCAGTACCCCCTACGGGTTCCTCCTCAGAAGGGCCTTCCAGCCATTCCTACCACATCCTCTCTCCTCATCCTGCGTTTAAAGAACAAATAATGCCCTGGAGGAAAACTTCAATAATCCCAACAGCAAGCAGGAGTCTCCTGTGAAGTCTCCTAACCCGACCAAGATATTAGCAAAGAAGATATTTTAAATCCTTTTGCCTCTGGCATGACTACTGTTTGAATAGACTATTTACCCTCTCTTGTAAACAAGCTGAAACTGACTTCCCCATATACAGTTCAAAGTTCTGTACTACACTCTTAAAAATATGCCAAAAAAAACTTAAGTTTGCAAATGACTGGCACGCGAAATTATTCTCTTCCAAAGAGCTGAATTTCAGTTTTAAAAACAAGAATTTTAAAGCGAAGCAATTTTTTTTAAAGAAATCTAAATGGTGATTTAAAAAAACTAGCGAACTGTAAAGAGTTCTGTTAACTTCAAAACCCCCATCAATACAATTAAATATAAGCATACCGAATTTATATAATAATCACTGTGTAATGACTCAAGATTTCCATTTACTCAAAAACATATTCATTCTAAGAATGCCGAACATATTTTAAAAGTGCCTTTCGTAAAGCAAGGAAGAAAGATTTTATAAACTGCACCAATACCTGTTCATGCTACAGGGACACTTAGCAGCTAATAAGTATCTGTTCACTGTTGACTGTGCCAGTGAAGTGAATCAAATGATATATACATTAAAAACAATCATAGCTCTTTTCCCACTGCAGAGTAAATTTTTAATAAGATTTTCCCCAAATTTAAAAGTAATATATACCATTCCATAAACTTGGAGAATAAAAACTGGGAAAATAAAACATCTGTATATCAGTTTTTACATTATTTAGACCATAATATATAAGACTGCTTATTTTTTACGCTTATGAAATATTTCATCAAAAAATGTCCCATAATTTACTTCACCAATCTATTGGGCACCGCAATTCCCAATTCTGTATTATGAATAGTGTTAATGCAAGCCTCCTGTGTGAGATATTTTTCTGACATCTCAAGACTGTATCCCCAGAAAGAGCCATGTTAATAGCCCAAAGTCTTGAGACTTTTGAGATGTAATACTATCCTCTGCTCTAGTCCTCCAGACCTATACTGGCTTCTTATTTTACAAACATGTACACCTGCTGTGACCTTCAAGTTTTCTTCATTTCTTGACTCACAGAATCCGAAACACCTTCGAATGAAATCGCCAAGCCAGCATGCTCCCTGGACGCAAACGTCAAACGTTTAAGTATTATAGTGGTGTCTTCATTTTCTACGGAGGAGCTGCTTGTCTGCCTGTACCGTTACACCAGCTGTGACAGGCAGGAAGCAGGGCGTCCAGGGAGAATCCATCTCTTGGACGCTTTAGACAGCAGTCTGGCTGGAGGAGGGTGCGCACCTGGGCTCCTTCTTCCCACAGAACTTTCCTTCCATCGTAAACAACACAGCCACTCGGTGCCACAGTGCCACCCCTAGCTTCAACTAGGAGAAGTGAACTCCGCAAATGCCAGGGCTCGGGCCAACTTCCCACCCTCCCAGCCCCACCGGCTTACTGTGAAGCAAACATCTCCCCCTGGAGCATCACTTAAATTCTAGGAAGCACCTTGATTAACTACTTCATCCGGAAGCGTTCAATACTGCTGATTCTTACAGGCAGCTGCTGCGGCAGCCTGTAATTAAGATTTTTTTTTTCTTTTCCCCAAACGCTCCCTTATTACAAGAGATTCTGATGATTCCGTCTGTCAGCATTTAGGAGATCTTTAGCAAACACACACACACACAGAGATCCTTAACTTCCAGTGTTCCTGTAAAAAAAAAACCAGGGGTATTAACCCTTTGTGTCCCAAGCCAACGATTCACTCCATCCATAGACATTATGCAGACGCCTTATTCGGTTTGAAAGGCGTAATTCGCAGCATGACACGACAGGAATCTGTATTCCACTAAATAATTTACAGTCAACGGGAATCTTCCAGCAAGAGGTGACNAAAAACCAGGGGTATTAACCCTTTGTGTCCCAAGCCAACGATTCACTCCATCCATAGACATTATGCAGACGCCTTATTCGGTTTGAAAGGCGTAATTCGCAGCATGACACGACAGGAATCTGTATTCCACTAAATAATTTACAGTCAACGGGAATCTTCCAGCAAGAGGTGACTGAGCGTCGGACGGACAGCTTGGTTCTCTCTGGTCCCACCTGCGGGCGGGCAGCAGTTCCCGACTCCGACCCTCGTCTCCTCTGACTTTTTACTTATTATTTTCGGCTGACTCCGTCACGTTCCCTTACTTTCTAACACGCGTGTGCCCTCGCTGCCCCCTCCTCACTTAAACGACCCCCGTGACCACTTGGGACCTAAACCCAAGAAAACTGTCACGATGCTCAACCTTCTCTCCGCGGCCGCCCTTCCTGGACCCGGGGCATCCCCGATTGCAAACTTTGCCCTCCCGGTTTCCCGGGGTCCCTTCTGGCCGCACCACCTGGAGAAGACGCCAGGAGGGTGGGCACCGGCGGTTGGGCTCCGAGGGCGTGGGCGCCCTTGGCGACAGGAGGCGGGGAAGGTCGCCCCCAAAGTCCCCCGCCCCGGGGAAAGCGACCCCCGAGTCCCGGCCCGAGCCTCCTGGCGACCCCGGCCGTTCCGGACGCTCGCCCGGCCCCCGCGACGACCCCGCCGGCCCCCGCCTCGGGCTCNAATGATGCTAAAGCTGAAACTCCAGTACTTTGGCCACCTCATGAAAAGAGTTGACTCTTTGGAAAAGACTCTGATTCTTGGAGGGATTAGGGGCAGGAGGAGAAGGGGATGACAGAGGATGAGATGGCTGGATGTCATCACTGACTCAATGGACGTGAATCTGAGTGAATTCCTGGAGTTGGTGATGGACAGGGAGGCCTTGCATGCTGTAATTCATGGGGTCGCAAACAGCTGGACATGACTGAGCGCCTGAACTGAACTGTAAAAAAGCTGAACCATTATACATGGTATCTCACAAACTTATCATATAAATTATCATCTGGAGGGGGAAGTTCAGAACTACACAAAATTGTTGAGAATAAAAAAATCAGTAATAAAGAAACTAGGGAGCATAAAATGGTATCGTTACTTGGGAATTCAATCAGAAAGAACTTGGGCATATGAAGTAAGGCATAACCAGCAGAACTTGAGTACAGTCAATTAATAAAAGAGCCAGGACACCAAGCAAGGCAAACAGAGCCCCCAAAATTTCTTCCTTCCTTCTAAAAAAAAATGTGAAGTTAGAGAATATGCTTGTTCCCATGCAAAGAGTTCCAGGAAAACCTATAATTACTTTCAGAGAGAAAAATCACCAACATCTCCGTCTCCCTTTATCTCTCAAAAGTTGCCCTTTACACTGAAAGCTATAAAAGATTATTTTGAGGAAATTATAGAAGACCTATAAATAGAAAAATATCTCACATACATGGACTAAACAATTAGTAAAATTAAGATGACAATACTCCAGGAAATGAATTTTAGGTTCAGTGCAGTTCCTATCAAGACACTAATAGTGTTTTTTGGCAGAAAGAAAAAGCCAATCTTAAAATTTCTAAGACACTCCAAGAAACCCCATAGAGATAAGCGGTCTTGAAAAATAAAGAAAGAAATGAGAGGACTCACACCTCTCTATCTGAAATTATTAACTGTTACAGTTAAAACAGTATTAGAATGAGAAGACAGAGATCAGAAGAATTGAAGGCCCAGAAGTAAACACGTATATCTGTTGTCAACTGTGATTTCACAAGGTTGCCAATACCACTCAATGGGAATTGAACAGTCTTTTCATCAAGTAGTGCTGAGAAACTGATATCAAAATACAAAAAAAGAAGAAGAAGAATTTGACAGTCTACCTCACACCATATGTGTTAATTAACTAAAAATATATCAGGGACCAAATATACAACTAAAGACTCTTAGTGGAAAACATAGGGAGAAATTTTCATGATGTTGGATTAATCAACGGTTTGTTAAAAATGACAACAAGACCACAAGCAGCAAAACTGAAATATAAGAATCAAATCCCATCAAATTAAAAATTCCTGTGCATCAAAGGACATAATTAAGAAAGTGGGCAATATTGATGGTGGGAATGTAAAATACTCATAAGTAGTGAGAACACAGTTGATATTTCTCAAAAATAAAATATAGAATTGCCACATGACCCAGCAATGCTTCACCTAGATAAATACTCAAGAGAATTACAAAGATCAATCCAAATAAAAGTGTAGAAATATTCTTGGTAGCACCATTCACAATGGCCATGCTGCTGCTGCTACTGCTAAGTCGCTTCAGTCGTGTCCAATTCTGTGCTACCCCATAGACGGCAGCCCACCTGACTCTCTCCTCCCTGGGATTCTCCAGGCAAGAATACTGGAGTGGGTTGCCATTTCCTTCTCCTATGCATGAAAGTGAAAAGTGAAAGTGAAGTCGTGTCTGATTCCTAGAGATCCTGTGGACTGCAGCCTACCAGGCTCCTCCATCCACGGGACCTTCCTGGCAAAAGTACTGGAGTGGATTGTCATTGCCTCTCCACAATGGCCATAACAATCCACATTTCTAATAACTGATGAGTAAATAATGAAAATGTGGTATATCCATATAATAGACTATCATTCAATTATATATATATNAAAAATGCCATTGGTAATTTGATACGTATTACACTGAACGGTAGATTATTTTAGATGGTATGGTCATTTTGACAGTGTTGATTCCTTCTGTCCAAGAACATGGTAAGTCTCTCCATCTGCTTGTTTTATCTTTGATTTCTGTCATCAGTATCATAGTTTTCTGAGTACAGGTCCTTTGCCTCTTTAGGTAGGTTTATTCCAAGGTATTTTATTCTTTTTAATGTGATGTTAAATGGGATTGTTTCCTTAACCTCTCTTTCTGATCTTTCATTGTTGGTGTATACAAAAGATGTCTGTGTATCAATTTTGTATCCTACATTTTTTACCAAATATATAGAAGAGCTCTAGTAGTTTTCTGGTAGCATCATTATATATATAGTATCATGTCCTCTGCAAACAGTAACAGTTTAACTTCTTTTCCAATTTGGGTTCTTTTATTTCTTTTTCTACTCTAATAGCCATGACTAAGATTTCTAAAACTATGTTCAGTCTAACATGTCTAAAACTATGTTGAATAAAACTGGCAAGAGTGGACACCCTTGTCTAGTTCATGATCTTAGAGAAAATGCTTTCAGCTTTTCACCGTTGAATATGATGCTGCTGCTACTGCTAAGTCGCTTCAGCCGTGTCCTACCCTGTGCGACCCCATAGACGGCAGCCCACCAGGCTCCCCCATCCCTGGGATTCTCCAGGCAAGAACACTGGAGTGGGTTGCCATGTCCTTCTCCAATGCAGGAAAGTGAAAAGTGAAAGTGAAGTTGCACAGTCGTGTCCGACTCTTTGTGACCCCATGGACTGCAGCCCACCAGGTTCTTCCGCCCATGGGATTCTCCAGGCAAGAGTACTGGAGTGGGGTGCCATCACCTTCTCCCATGATGTTAGCTATAGGTTTGCCATATACAGTCTCTATTATGTTGAGGTAGTCAGTCAGTTCAGTTGCTCAGTCATGTCTGACTCTTTGTGACCCCATGAACCACAACACGCCAGGCCTCCCTGTCTATCACCAACTCCCGGAGTCCACCCAAACCCATGTCCATTGAATCGGTGATGCCATCCAACCCCTCTCATCCTCTGTCGTCCCCTTCTCCTCCTGCCCTCAATCTTTCCCAGCATCAGGGTCTTTTCAAATGAGTCAGCACTCTGCATCAGGTGGCCAAAGTACTGGAGTTTCAGCTTCAACATCAGTCTTTCCAGTGAACACCCAGGACTGGTCTCCCTCTAACCCTAGTTTTTGGAGAGGTTTTTTTTTGTTGTTGTCATTGTTCATAAATGGGTGTTGGATTTTGTCAAAAGCTTTTTCTGCATCTGTTGAGATAATCATGTAGTTTTTACTTTTCAATTTGTTAATATGGTATAGAGGAAGGGGATGACAGAGGATGAGATAGCTGGATGGTATCACCAGCTCAATGGACATGAGTTTGAGTAAACTACAGGAGTTGGTGATGGACAGGGAGGCCTGGTGTGCTGCAGTCCATGGGGTCACAGAGAGTTGGACACAACTGAGCAACTGAACTGAACTGAATGTGGTTTATCATGTTGATTGACTGTGTATATTGAAGAATTCTTGCATCCCTGGGATAAATCCCACTTGATCAGAGAGCATGAAAAGTATTATTGTGCTAGTGGGGCGTGNAGAGAGTTGGACACAACTGAGCAACTGAACTGAACTGAATGTGGTTTATCATGTTGATTGACTGTGTATATTGAAGAATTCTTGCATCCCTGGGATAAATCCCACTTGATCAGAGAGCATGAAAAGTATTATTGTGCTAGTGGGGCGTGTGTGTGTATGCTCAGTTGTGTCCAATTCTTTGTGACCCCATGGATTACAGCCCATCAGGCTCCTCTGTCCTTGGAATTTTCCTGGCAAGACTACTGAAGTGGGTTGCCATTTCCTACTCTAGGGGATCTTTCCATCCCAGGGATCAAACCTGTATCCCCTGCTCTGGCACACAGATTCTTTACCACTGATCCACCGGGGAAGCCCTCCCTGTCAAACCGTGTTTGACTTAATGAACAAATGTGACTTATGAATGTGCTCTCAGAATGGAACTCATTTGTATGCAGGGGACCTACTGTAGTTAAACTAAGATTCAATCCCAGGTCTGTCACTTGATTTTCTACTGGAAAAAGGTAACACATAGCATCATAAGCATGTCATGAAAGAAGGCCACCACCCCTAGCTCCTCTCACACCTGCTGATATTGCCCCCCCTGGTGTCACGGGGAGGTGGGGGTGTCTCTTAATATGTTAATGCACTAACTTGGCCACAGGGGCAGGAAATGTGCACTAGCCTCTGGCGTGAGTGAAATGAAAGTGGAAGGAAAATAGCACGGGAATTGAAGGGTGGGAGAGGAAAGGTGGGAAAGGAGACCTCCTCCAGATACTGACATGGAAAGAAAAGTTTTGTTTTGTTGAATCTTCTTAGCACTGCCACATATTTCTACAATGACTCCCCCACACAGTCTGTCAAGATATGTGGCAATTTGTACTTCACAGCCCACAGTCAGAAAAATCTGGCCCACAGTCAGCCCTGATGGGAAGGCTGTTGCCCTGGCTCATCAATTCTGAGGTCAGCCCAATTGGCCTCAAGCCCCGGGCCGTAAGGTTGACAAACGGGAGAAATATGTGTCCATTTTCCCCTCTTGCAAAGTGCCAGCTCCCCTCTCGAGCTGTCTGAGTCATGAAGTTTCAGTCTCTCTTGAGCCTGAAGTGGCCCACAAGGAAGCAGCTTCTCTGGGGGTGTGTTACAAGCCGCTGGGTGAAAACATCTGCACCAGCATGATCAATCTGCTGCCTCCCTCATAGGGGCTTCTTTTTACACAACAACAGGCTAGCTGTGCTAAAGAATGTCAAATAAAAGCCTTGTGAGAGCTTTGCCATACGCAGGCCAAATTAAATTAAGGGGCATAATCCTCACTATTGTACTTATCAGCATTAAAATGGAGGATTACCATCATGGGAACAAAGCCCCATGGCATAAAAGACTACTTCCATTCTGTCATTCACTGTACACAGTTACAGGCTTACACAGGAAGTGGGACAGAGAAGCACTGGCCCAACCACTGACTTGGACTTGCAACATGAGGTTTCTTTCTCCCCAGCCAAGTGATCCCTGCCCCACCACGTACCATGGGAACACCTTTCCCATGAGGCCAGAAGCTTTCTCCCAAGGTTCAGAGCTGGAATTTTCTCCACCAATCACAGGCTGAGAGTTTGAATTTACTCCTTAGCTGGTTGTGATTCAAGATTTGTTGCAATGACAGTTATAGAGAATATACAATTTAAAAAAAGCCCTGGGCTAGGCATTTGGAGCCGGGAGAGGCAGCAGAATGTACTGGCTAAAAACATGGGCTCTGGATTTAGAGCTGTGTTCAAATCCTGACTGTCACTTTACTGACTAGGTAACACCAGCAGCAAGTCCCTTGTACTCTCTAAATGTCAGAAATTATATAATATGCACCTCTCCCACAGGATTATTATGAGGATTAAAAAGAATCATTCATGCAAAATCCTTAACACAGTGCCTAGGAAGTTGTTAATGAATATCAAATATTAGTTGTTATTATTATTGTTAGAGACAGAAAATCCAGACTCAAACCCTAGACCTGCCATTTATTCTCTGTGACAGTGAATGAACCCCATGCTAGCCAGCTGGGGCAGGAGCAGGTAAATCTGATGCCTCCAACCCAGCAGTGGTTTCCAGTCCAGCATTTGGGAGCTGATTGAGTAGCCGTCCCTGTGTTTAGCTGACTCATAGAGAACATCATCCAGAAGACTGGTGTGTGCATTCTGAGAGATAACCGTGAGGAAGACTCGCTGCTGCCATAAATGTTGGATGAGTCAGAACAATGTCCTCAATGTGTCCTTGTCATTCTAGTCTCACAGTGTTTCTTGTCATGTCTGGGGCTTCCTCATAAACTCTTCCTTCTGATTTTGCCTTCCCTCCATCATTCCCTGTACCTATCTGTTCCATTACTACCTCTTTAGGATTCTTCTAGAACACTTTATGGGTTGCTTCTCTAACCCCTTTATTCTTTGCTTACTTTCTTCTGCAGAAGCTGAAAATGCTCAACTTTCCAGCTTCCCTTGCTGTACTCCTCTTCCCCGCACAGCCACCTCTGCAAATTTCATCTGATAAGATGTGAGAGGAGTGTCCTGGGGACTTCTGGGAAAGGTTTCCCTCATGACCAACAGGGAGAGACTCCTGAGTATAGCTGAGTATAGCCCTTCTCCATCCATCTCTTCCTCCCTTCTTTGGACAATGCCACGTGAACAAGGGATCCTTAGCATGCTGCTTCAGCTACCTTGTGCTTCTAAGTGCTGATGTGCTGGGATAGCGGGGCAAAGTAAGGGAAGGAGTCTGTGTCCACACATCTGAGTGGCCAGAACTTCTGTCTTTGGACCTGTTACCCTGAAGGGTCCTTGAATCTGCTGAGTTTTGTTACTTGCTGCTGGGAGCATCACCCCTGGCATGACCCAGCACTCTTCTCATTATGCCTTGCCTGACCCCCTCAAGACTTCCTTCCTTTTAATCCCTGGGTTGATCCACAGGGCATTGAGGTGAACATCAAACACAGAGAAAAAAATGGGCTCCCACCTTCCCTAGGTCACAGATGACCTGAAACACTATCTGACGAATTATTCTGAATCCTGTTATTGCCACCACTACTTAAAGATTGAGGAGGGAGAACATTCCTTTCATAAAAATATGAGTTCTGAAGAGTGGTCTTCGAAGTCAGCCTGACAAATTTATTGAGACCCATTGCATGTACTAAAAACAGGAAGAAGGAAAATTTGGCCCTTGCCCTTGAGAAGCTGAATTGCTGGCACAACCACAACACCAGACAAAGCATGGAGAGCCACAGAGAGTAGTACACCAAAGTGGTCCAAGGGCCCAGTCTGTCAATGTTACCACTCACAATGTCATAAAGAGTTTGTGTCAGAATACAAATAAGTTCAATTAGTTACCAAGTATCTTGTTTCATTTGGCTGAGACTATACATGGGGGAAGGGGAGCAAGACTTCCTTGTAGAAAGCAGTAGCTTGATGTACATTAGGACACAACCTCATTTTCTTATGAACCAGCCCTTTGAGTAGTACAGTCATAAATGGTCCATGATGGTTCAAGGAGTGTTAAAGAGAATTAAGGACTCTGCAGAGAAGACAGATATGATGTTGTATTTTGATGAAATAGGTAAGAGCTGAACTGAAAGGAGAGGGCAAAGAGAACAGAAGTAGATGCACTGGTAGGAACAATATGAAGTCTGACTCGAGGAAGCCAGAGGGTGCATATAGGGTCATGCAGGAGCTGAGTCTAGAGGACAAACTGCAGTGAGATAGAGAAAGGCTTGCAAAAGCAGACTGAGGAGTCTGAACCTCTTTGGTCTGAAATAGAAAGCCACTAAAATTCTTTGAGAGGTCAGAATATGCTTTAAGACAATTGATCAGGAGTTAGAAATGAAAGCTGATCTGTAAAGAGGAGAGAGACAGATAATGGTAGGTCTGGGCCAGGGAAGGATGCTAAACAAGTGATTGGAGGTGGGGTTAAGTGAGACATAGGGATCAAAAATGAGCACCAGGTTTGAAGACCAGGTCACAAGAGAACGTGTGTAGCACTCATGGAAGTGGCGAGGTCTGGTGAGCTGGTGGAGGTCCTTTGGTGGGCTTTTCTGTTGAGGCTCTGGTGTGTAGATCAGGAATCTATGGGCAGCAGGAGGTGGGTGTAGCAGGGAGGAGCTTAGAACAGAGACCTGAGAATCATGCTCTCTCAGCTGAGAGAATGAATACACTAGTGAGAGAGGCTATTGCCCAGGGAGAAGTGAAGAAAGAAGAGAGTTAAGGACTTGGAGAACTGCCTGTATTTCAAGGTGGGTGGAAGAGGAGCAGGATGAAGACAGAGGACATCTGGGAGAAAGAAGCTGAAGACAACAGTGCTGTAGAAACCACGGACGAGCGCAATTCATGGCAAGTATGGTCCACGGCACCGAGTGTTGCACAACCTGATGAATACAAGGCTCTCTTAACTGGGAGCTAAGCTTCCCAAGGACTGTTTGAGGGATACTGTGAGGGCACGGATGACTTCGGGTTTAGAGAGGGAGGGGTTGGTGAGGGAATGAGGCAACCAAGCTGGATGTCAGTCTGAGGAAGTCTGAGGTGTAAAAGTAAGAAGAGGGAGGGACAGGGCCAAGGGAAGACTTTTGTTAGATGGGGAAAGGAATCAGCAAATGGGGAAGAGGCAGCAGAGGGAGAAAGGCGTGAAAGCCAGCGCTGGTCTGCCTGATGGTGGCAGGACCTGGAGAGCAGGAACATCACAGAGGTGAGCCAGGGAGAGCTCACTGGGGTGAGCAAAGGAAGAATGGACAGCTGAATAGAAGGAGCAGTTCTAGGGTGGAGGGAAGGAAAGTGGACATTGCTCACAGCACAGCCCTGATATTCTGAGTAAAGCTGGTCATCAGTGGAGGTTGATGGGAGTCAGGCTGGGGCTGGAGCCATTTCCCAAACTATATTCATTGACTTGCTCAAGATCGAAGGGCTGGAAAATGCTAGCTTTAGAATCAGAACCCAAGTCTTCTACCTGCCAAGTTCAGTGGTCTTTCTGCTGAAAGAAATTTTGAACTTTGTTCAAAATATGAAAGTATCTCTAATATGAGATACTAGGCCTATAATATTTCATCAAGTACCCTTACATGAGCTATTCTGACTATTAAGTACAACCTGCCCTCCATTTCTGTGGGTTTTGTGCAAATCCAAGGTTGGCTGAATTTGTGGTTGTGAAACCCATGGATGTGGAGGGCAAACTGTACCACAACATTCTATATGTAAAAGACTTAAGCAACAGCTAAGTTTGGTATCTGTGGGGGCTCCTGGAACCATTCCCTGTGGTTACTGAGAGACAACCACAGAGTACTTTAAAAGCAGCTCAAGCAATTTGAGACCACTAGAGAAGTACTCTTGCCTGGAAAATCCCATGGACGGAGGAGCCTGGTGGGCTGCAGTCCGTGGGGTCGCTGGGAGTTGGACACGACTGAGCGACTTCACTTTCACTTTCATGCATTGGAGAAGGAAATGGCAACCCACTCCAGTATTCTTGCCTGGAGAATCCCAGGGACTGGGGAGCCTTGTGGGTTGCCATCTATGGGGTCGCACAGAGTCGGACACATCTGAAGCGACTTAGCAGCAGCAGCAGTAGAGAAGTACTGAGGATTTAATTTGTCAAGTTTCAAAATATTAATAAGATGTCTCAAAAATTAAGAATTATTTTTAGAAGTTACAAATTAAGACCACCTCTTTTCCCAAAAAGATGCAATGAATTTTCTAATGGCCTGCTTATTTCCTCAAAATCCTGGAGTAAACTTTTAATGAAAATGATATACCCTTTATGCACTAGCTTAAGCCCACAGTTTTTTGTCCGTTTAGGCTGGTCAGTTCTTTGGTAGGGCAGGAGCTGTCTTGTGCACTGTAGACTGGGCAGCAGCGTCCCTGGCCTCGATCCACTAGACGTCCTTTTCACAAATCCCCTGTGAAGAGTTGTGACAACCAAACATATCCTCAGAAGGAGAGTGGGAGGGGGCAAAACTGCCCCCAGACGAGAACCATTGTTTTAACCTGCTGAGGCCAAATACAGGTTTCACTATGAGGAGGACCCACAAGAAGACTGTAACCACAAGAATCTGTAACCAGATTGCCGTGCAGATCAAAGACTTTTGCCCACAGAGTAATGACTTGGGGGAATCTGGTGGGCAACACTTTCTGCCTCCACTTTCTCCAACTCACCAAAATAACACAGTGTAAGAACTACTTTTGTTTCATTGTCTGTTGGAATAAAATCTTACAGATAAGACTCACCAGTTTTTCTCAGTGACAGGAGAGGTGCTTGAAGTCTCTGCATGGCCATTGCTGGATTCTGCTTGTGTCCTGCTTTTATGATCACCAGAGCCCCTCAGAACTAAGAGAAAACACACAAGTGCTTAGAGACTGGGGATAAATTCAGAGGCAGGCAGGGTTTGATTTCAGTAGCCATCTATTCTCTCTGCAGCACCTCGCTGCCTGTCCTCGCGCTGCTCCCTGACTTTCTGCAAACTTTGTCTAGGACACATCATCAAAACTGACTTGTTCTGTGATGACAGGCCTTGCTTTGTCCTCAGTCCCAGCTGGCAAACTGGATAAAATAACTCATCTTGTAGGAAAACAAGCCACCTGTCTATGACAATAGATATAAAGAGTAGACAGACTGCTTGGAGGCCCCACGGTGAGGAAGTCGGCGAGCAGCAGAACATATGAGCTGGAGTGGTGTGGTGCTGGACAGTCTTAGGCGTCCAGCTTCCAGTCCTGGCTGGGTTGGGCAGAGCGGCCTGTGGATGAGGACAGTGGTCAAGAAATACCTTCACAACGTGTGTAAGTGAGTGTTAGTCACTCAGCCATGTCTGACACTTTGTAACCCCGTGGACTGTAGCCTGCCAGGCTCCTCTGTCCATGGGATTCTCCAGGCAAGAATACTGGAGTGGGTATCCATTCCCTTCTCCAGGGGATCTTCCCAAGCCAGGGACTAAAGTCTCCTGCACTGCAGGCAGAATCTCTGCCATCTGAGACAACGTGGGTAGGATTACTACAACTAGGGATTCATTTCAGGAGGAACTGAGTTCTGTACTGTGACTGAGGACAGCTCACTGGCGAGTTTCTCAAGAGTGAGAGTGACAAGCACAATTCCTCCTTTTACGACCAGGGCAGCTGTGACTAACTAACCATTGCCTCCTTCTCTTGAACTTTCATTTGGCTTCAAGTTCCTTTCTAAAACAATGTTTCGTGTCAGTGGTTCTCAAGGTGTGGGCCCCACATTATCACGGTAATTGAAAACACATCACAGAAAGCATCAACATCGCCTAAAAACTTGGTAGAAAATAAAATTCTTGGGCCTCACCCTGACCTAAATGAATCAGAAAGTCTGCGAGTGGAGGCTCGCAATCTGTGTTTTTAACAAGCCCTTGACGTAATCAGGATTGATGTGGAGGTCTGGAAGACACTGGTCCAGATCAACAATTCTTAATCTTGACTGTACATTAGAATCACCCAGGAAGATTTTAAATATGCCTGAACCCAACTCCCAGAGATTCTGATACTGGTCTGTTGTGGGGTTGGCATCATTTTTAAAAAGCTCCGTAGATAATTTTAAGGTGTGGCCAGGGTTGAGAACCATAGTTACACATTGTTACCACCAATCCATTAGGGTCAGAAGGAGACTCTGTACCTATTTATTCTCCTTGTTTTAGATCATCTAGAAAGAGCCAACCCAAAATACAAGCAATGAAGATAATCAACACATTTTTCAATTGTGACATAGTGTGGAAGGTGCATAAAATATTGAAGGTTTCTGTTATAATGATGGAAAATATAACATGATAAAAATGGAGTGCATTAAAAGGAATATGGAAATCAATTGTTTTTGTCTATTCTGTGAAGAGTATGCCCTGATTTTATATTATTCATTTGGTTCCTTGGGCGTATTTATCTCTTATGTAGCAGAAATGTGATTTTTTTCACTATCAGTGGTAGATAAGACCATCTGTTATTATTAGTATTGCTTTAAACACCAAAAGTATAAAAAGAAAAATTTATATGGAACATTATTATATTTTTATTATTATGTACATACGTTCACATGCAAACACACATTATGACCAAACCGTGAAACAACAATATTAAAAGAAGTAGGAAGCAAAAATCAAGAAAAATAGCTGCAGCCTTTTAGAATTTCACGAACCGATCCCCTCTCCTCCCTTCCCTGCCTTCTCTTGATTGATGAACTCCTCTGGTTAGAGGACCAGGCAGGCTTCTCCCTCCTGGAGATTTTGAAACATTGTTTGACCCAAGCTCACCATGAGAAGCAATATAAAAGTGAGAAATGATATGAAAAGAAAAAAAGAGAAGCCCACTTAGGACAAAAATATCTATTTTCCTTACTAAGAAAGAAAATCAATAGAAATCATTTTTAATCTTGTTCTCTGGCCCAATTCAGCAGCACCAAGGGCTATCACTCACTGACCAAAGCCCTCATGGTCTTGTCCACATAGGAGGTTGACGTTGTTGCTGTCTGCATCTATTTTGAGATCCTCAGTATGAAAATGAGAAATAGCAGTTTAATAGCAATCCAGAGAGGAAGAAGCACAAGCAAAGCAAGGAAGACCATTAACCCCATTTGGTTTGGGCTCTCCTTATGAAGGTGCTGTGTCCATCACCAGGGAGAGGGGAGGCAGTGGCGCCTTTGACACTTGGCCAACGCTCCCAGTTACTCTGCCCAGGCTTCCAATAAAAACCCACAGAATTTCTGATCATGTAATTAAAGGGAAAACTCATTCCTGCTTCTTATTCACTTGCACTTCAGTCATCAAAATATTGATTTCCGAGGGTTATTTGAAGTTTATTTGGGAATTTTCTTTTTATTTTATTATTTTATTTTTTTACTTTATTCTACTTTGAAGTTTAAAAGCCAAATAGAAAGGTACAGAATATTCTTATTAAAGATTAGACGAAGTCTGCTCCTCTGTCCCTGGCTTTGTCAGAAGAGCAGCGACAAGGATTTGAGTCAAAGAGATAAACTTAAATCAGAAATATCGTACACCTGACACAAATATAATGTTGTAGGTCAATTATACCTCAACTTTTCAAGTTTTTTAAATGAATAAAAATGGTTATAGAACCACTGAATTCAAAGGAAAACCCTAAATTGTCAAATACTTTTAAAAATATTTATTTGGCTGCACAGGGTCCTAGTTCCCTGACCAGGGGTTGAACCCGGGCCCCCTGCATTGGGCGCACAGAGTCTTAGCCACTGGACCACCAGGGAAGTCCCTGTCAAATACTTTTAAGTATGTCCAGTGACAGTTGGGATAATCTGGCATCTCTCTGGCAAATTAATTGTTAAACAAGGAGACTGGAGAAATGGAAATATGGAGAAAAAGAATAGCGTAAAATAGGGTGACTGATTCTAAGTGAACAGATCAGGCTAAAGGAATTAAACCAGTGACATGGCTGAGAAAACTAAATGATGCATTTCAATAGCAGAAACGCTCACAAAATATCAGACTTGAGGTATGTGCAGGTGTGACATGGCTCCTCCAGACATGGGTCTCCTGTCTCCAGGGAAGCATCCTGAAGTATCCGGGTTAAATGAAAGAAAGAGATACTGGGAGGGACTTCTCCGGAGGAGTCAAAGCCTTCCAGAGTCAGACTGAACTCTAGAGCTATTCATATTTCCCAGAAGAACTGAGGCAATTCTTCACATTTTGAAATAAAATGCAAGAGCATTTGATCATCAGGAGAGGAAAAAAAAGAAAACAACATAGCAGGTGTTGCAAATTTAAAATGCCTTTGGGGTCCCTCGGGTAACAAATGAGGTTTGTGGAGAACCAGCGGATGCACACCCGATTTGAAAACATTTGGGTTCAGTGTTTTCTGTTTTAAAAAAAAAAAAAAAGCTGATCGGGCCAAACAAACCATACCTGTGTGTTGATTACAACAGGAAGACCTCCTATTTCTGACATCTGCTAGGCAGAACAGATCTAGACTGTAGATCTGTAACATCTAGACAGCCTTCTTTTGAAATTGAAGTGTCTCCCTGTCTCACCTCCAAGCCTCCTCAAGTTCAAGAAACACTGCTGCTCCTGGGGCTCCCCCTTCTCTCTTTTTTCCCTCTCCCTAACCTCCTTGCCGTGAGGTGAGGCTTCAGCTGTGCATTGTCTTGAAACCTAGGCTGAGTTGCGGATTCCAAAGAAGCTGGAAGCACCCAGACCTCACTGCTGGGCCTGGAGTTACACTGTACCTCCAAGCTCTATGGTGAGGTTCAGGGCAACTCAGCCTCACATTTCATACATGTGAGCATCAGCATTAAAGGTCGTATTTTTAAAATCATAGCTGATTCTTTAAGCAGAAGTTCAGGGACCTCCAAACTGAAAAAAATGGAGGATTCTAATATCTTTTAAATGTTTGAAAAACATTGATCTAGTTCAATTCTCTCATTATACAATGATGGTAATTAATGGAAAGCTTAGACTAGATACTCAAGTTTTAACTTCTTGTCCACAGTGTTCCTGCCCCCTATGAATGTGCTCAATGTATCAGTGTCAGGATCATAAAAAGATAGTCCTGAGAAGCTAAACTTTCAAAAGGTCTTAAGGTAAATAAGATAGAAACATGTCAGTGTCTGCTGCAAGAGGATGGGCTGAAGGGAGGCAGTTGCCAGGAGAGCTGCCACTAGCCCATCTTCCCCAGTGAACAGATAGCTGGGCACCCGGGCAGCTGCAGAGGGGTTGAGCCCCAGAGATAAGGGGCTCCCCTGCAAGGCTGCCCCTGAACTTAATCAGCCATCACCTGTAGAAAAAAGAGTGTCAGACAGAGGGATCACATCAGGTGAGCACTTCCAGCTCTGGAATCTTCTCTGGAGCGTCCATAAATAAAGGACACCCATCCAAAACTTCTAATGACCTCACCTTTGTGGTCAGCAGGCTCACTGGAGGACTGACCCTGCGCAGTTCCGCTGGGACCCCCTGTGATGGTGGGCTGTGGATCACTGCTTTGGTCTGAAGGGCACCCTGTGGAGTGAAACAGAACAGCGTCTTCTCAAGGTTACGCCCTCCACCTGGATGGATTACTGAAGTGGGGAATACAGCATGGCGAGGGAAATCCACATTTTTCTTATGGTTTGAGGCTCTGGGGTGATGAATCTCCGCCATGGATTTGGAGCTTATTTTGAAGAGTTAACAGTGTGGCTGAGAAAGGGCACAAGTATAGGGAACAGGAGACTTAGTAACTGTCCTGGCCAGATTCTCTACAAGCTTGGTGACATGGGGGAGGTTGGGTAACCTGTCTCATTGATTGCACTGGTCAAATAGGGAGTTGGGTGACTGAGGTCATGAGTGCAGCAGGTGGGGGTTCCAGGAGTGACAAGTGGACAGCGTTCCCATTACCTTTCAGCGGCACCACCTGAGGAGAAAAAGAGGGAAGAGGCCTCCTCTGTCTCTCCGCATGTCTACCCTGGGGCAGGCCTCTCTCTTCCTTTTGTCTTGCAGTCCTGTTCACTGACCTTTGTGGGTCCATGGTCAATTACGCTGTCATGGAAAAGGCAGACTACACACTATCTTTAGTGGAGGAACATCACCAGTGCAGTTCTTCATAGTCCAGTTAGCTTACTTCAGTAACTACAGTTAACTTACTGCAAGGAGATCCAACGAGTCCATCCTAAAGGAGATCAGCCCTAAAAGAGATCAGTCCTGGGTGTTCACTGGAAGGACTGATGTTGAAGCTGAAACTCCAATATTTTGGCCACCTGATGCAAAGAGCTGGCTCATTTGAAAAGACCCTGATGCTAGGAAAGATTGAGGGCAGGAGGAAAAGGGATGACAGAGGATGAGATGGTTGGATGGCATCACTGACTCAATGGACATGGGTTTGGGTAAACTCTGGGAGCTGGTGATGGACAGGGAGGCCTGGCGTGCTACAATTCATGGGGTCGCAAAGAGTCGGACATGACTGAGTGACTGAACTGAACTAGCTTACTTCACAGTGATAAACATCTAAAGACTTCTCTACCGAGACCACTAATGGCTTGGGTGAGAAAGGGCTGCAGGGATGTTCCTGGCTGTCGAGGTCTTCTTCCATGCTCCACGACCCACAAGGTCACAATGGGTTGAAAAGGTACCTATATCTCAGACCACCTCAGGTATCTGGAGAAGCCAGGTTCTTTCCAACTAGACCCCTTGGCTTTAGAGGCAACTGTNTGAGGTGAGGCTTCAGCTGTGCATTGTCTTGAAACCTAGGCTGAGTTGCGGATTCCAAAGAAGCTGGAAGCACCCAGACCTCACTGCTGGGCCTGGAGTTACACTGTACCTCCAAGCTCTATGGTGAGGTTCAGGGCAACTCAGCCTCACATTTCATACATGTGAGCATCAGCATTAAAGGTCGTATTTTTAAAATCATAGCTGATTCTTTAAGCAGAAGTTCAGGGACCTCCAAACTGAAAAAAATGGAGGATTCTAATATCTTTTAAATGTTTGAAAAACATTGATCTAGTTCAATTCTCTCATTATACAATGATGGTAATTAATGGAAAGCTTAGACTAGATACTCAAGTTTTAACTTCTTGTCCACAGTGTTCCTGCCCCCTATGAATGTGCTCAATGTATCAGTGTCAGGATCATAAAAAGATAGTCCTGAGAAGCTAAACTTTCAAAAGGTCTTAAGGTAAATAAGATAGAAACATGTCAGTGTCTGCTGCAAGAGGATGGGCTGAAGGGAGGCAGTTGCCAGGAGAGCTGCCACTAGCCCATCTTCCCCAGTGAACAGATAGCTGGGCACCCGGGCAGCTGCAGAGGGGTTGAGCCCCAGAGATAAGGGGCTCCCCTGCAAGGCTGCCCCTGAACTTAATCAGCCATCACCTGTAGAAAAAAGAGTGTCAGACAGAGGGATCACATCAGGTGAGCACTTCCAGCTCTGGAATCTTCTCTGGAGCGTCCATAAATAAAGGACACCCATCCAAAACTTCTAATGACCTCACCTTTGTGGTCAGCAGGCTCACTGGAGGACTGACCCTGCGCAGTTCCGCTGGGACCCCCTGTGATGGTGGGCTGTGGATCACTGCTTTGGTCTGAAGGGCACCCTGTGGAGTGAAACAGAACAGCGTCTTCTCAAGGTTACGCCCTCCACCTGGATGGATTACTGAAGTGGGGAATACAGCATGGCGAGGGAAATCCACATTTTTCTTATGGTTTGAGGCTCTGGGGTGATGAATCTCCGCCATGGATTTGGAGCTTATTTTGAAGAGTTAACAGTGTGGCTGAGAAAGGGCACAAGTATAGGGAACAGGAGACTTAGTAACTGTCCTGGCCAGATTCTCTACAAGCTTGGTGACATGGGGGAGGTTGGGTAACCTGTCTCATTGATTGCACTGGTCAAATAGGGAGTTGGGTGACTGAGGTCATGAGTGCAGCAGGTGGGGGTTCCAGGAGTGACAAGTGGACAGCGTTCCCATTACCTTTCAGCGGCACCACCTGAGGAGAAAAAGAGGGAAGAGGCCTCCTCTGTCTCTCCGCATGTCTACCCTGGGGCAGGCCTCTCTCTTCCTTTTGTCTTGCAGTCCTGTTCACTGACCTTTGTGGGTCCATGGTCAATTACGCTGTCATGGAAAAGGCAGACTACACACTATCTTTAGTGGAGGAACATCACCAGTGCAGTTCTTCATAGTCCAGTTAGCTTACTTCAGTAACTACAGTTAACTTACTGCAAGGAGATCCAACGAGTCCATCCTAAAGGAGATCAGCCCTAAAAGAGATCAGTCCTGGGTGTTCACTGGAAGGACTGATGTTGAAGCTGAAACTCCAATATTTTGGCCACCTGATGCAAAGAGCTGGCTCATTTGAAAAGACCCTGATGCTAGGAAAGATTGAGGGCAGGAGGAAAAGGGATGACAGAGGATGAGATGGTTGGATGGCATCACTGACTCAATGGACATGGGTTTGGGTAAACTCTGGGAGCTGGTGATGGACAGGGAGGCCTGGCGTGCTACAATTCATGGGGTCGCAAAGAGTCGGACATGACTGAGTGACTGAACTGAACTAGCTTACTTCACAGTGATAAACATCTAAAGACTTCTCTACCGAGACCACTAATGGCTTGGGTGAGAAAGGGCTGCAGGGATGTTCCTGGCTGTCGAGGTCTTCTTCCATGCTCCACGACCCACAAGGTCACAATGGGTTGAAAAGGTACCTATATCTCAGACCACCTCAGGTATCTGGAGAAGCCAGGTTCTTTCCAACTAGACCCCTTGGCTTTAGAGGCAACTGTCCTGCCAGCAGGCCCTCCCCTCCACAGCAGGCTCCTCCCTGAGGTTTCAACCCTAACTCTGTCCGTCTCCTTCCTCCCTGGCCTGTGATCCAGAGGCTATTTGCTCTCGTCTTGCACTGCTTCATGAGTCAGGCTGTTTCTAATTCTGCCAAAAATGCTTCCAGACATACCACACTAGGATATTTGGGACCGTTCTCCTTTTTCATTTCCTGAGATGTGTTTCTTTCTATCCTGTCTCTCTCCCTCCTCCCGGAGGGCTCTCCTCCCTCAAGCATGGCCCTCCTGGTGGCACCATGTCTCTCCGTTCCTTGCAGGCAGCCCCATAAGCCTTCTGTGATAAGTAATGCAGGCTGCCTTGGACCACACTTCAGCAGGCACACAGAGTCCCTGTCCTCATGGAGCTTGCATTCTGACACAGAGACATACAAAGAGACGTTTACTCCACACCTCAGCATGTAACCTTCTTTGGAAATAGGGTGTATAGGTATATAATTGGTTTAAAATAAGGTCCTGTTGGATTAAGGTGGGTCTTAAACCCAATTATCAGTATCCTTATAAGATGGCCATGTTAAGACACAGGACATGTTAAAGACATGTTAGGACACATTCTCTCTCGGGAGACCTGGGTTCGATCCCTTGGTCTGGAAGATCCCCTAAAGAAGGGATAGGCTACCCGCTCCAGTATTCTTGGGCTTCCCTGGTGGTTCACATGGTAAAGAATACTCCTGCAATGCGAGAGACCTGGGTTCGGTCCCTGGGTTGGGAAGATCCTCTGGAGAAGGGAATGGCTACCTATTGTCCTAAGCTCTTTACTCCTATAGGAACTCTCAAAGGTAGAGACCACTATCATTCTCACTTTACAACTAAGGAGACTGAGGCACAGGGAGTTTAAAAGGTTTTCCCAAGAAAATCACACATAGCTGGAAGCTGGCAGAATCAGGGTTCAAACTCATGCAGTTTTGCCCCAAAGTCTGAATTCCTAAATATTACAGGGTGTGGACCACTTATTTAAACATTTAAAAATCATTAACCTCCACTGTCTTAGTAATGGAAATAAAAATTCAGACTTTATTTTAATCTTGTGCCTGGTCCTTTTAGAGTCCCACCGCTCAGCTGCTGCAGGAGGCAGCTCTGGCATTGCCTGGTGTTTGATGACCCACCTAGAGGACAGACTCAGGCACTGCTTCCAGCAGGACACTATCTGGGGAGGTCTCCTGGCCGGTGATCTTCACCTGGTGAGCTTTCCTGTCCTCACCATGGATCTGGCACAGAGGGTACTTACAGACGAGGCGCAGAGACCCAGGCTTCCCCTCCTCACTACTTCTGGCCAGTGGAAGGAGAAGCCCATGTGGTTTCTGGCTGGAGTGACAGCTGGTCAGTAGCCATTTTACTAGAATTTAAAGAGGCCAACTTGTGGGAGGTGGAACAAGCAAATGCCACCAAAAGCAGCCCAAAGTCGAATTATTTTTTTAAAGGGCAGAATCTCATTTTTTTTTTTTTCCTACAGTTGTATCACAAAGCCTGGCCTCTGTCTCTACCACACAAAACAAATCTAGTAATTTTAGGCCTATGAGCATTTCCACTCTGATTTTTCACTGTTGCTGCTGCTGCTAAGTCGCTTCAGTCGTGTCCAACTATGTATGACCCCATAGATGGCAGCCCACCAGGCTCCCCCATCCCTGGGATTCTCCAGGCAAGAACACTGGAGTGGGTTGCCATTGCCTTCTCCAATGCAGGAAAGTGAAAAGTGAAAGTGAAGTCACTCAGTCGTGTCTGACTCTTTGCAACCCCATGGACCTACCAGGCTCCTCCGTCCGTGGGATTTTTCACGACTTAATTTCAAGTTAATCAAACTTTGACAGAGTTCAAAGAAAGTCTCGTCTGGTAAGCACTTTCTCTAACTTGGAGGCTAATGAGGGAGGCCTTTCTCCCCCCTGGAGATGAGCTTCTTGTCTGTCCTGGAGCATCACTGAGGAATTCCTCTTCCCTTCAGGCATCCTGTCTCCTGACTCCTAGCAGCCTTAGGTTGGATCCACTTCTTATAATTTATGCCCTCCTTGCTTCCAAAAAGGATTGAGGCAGGGACGTGTCAGACCATTCGCTCCTTGTGACTGTGTTAGTTGGACCTGGCTTAGTCCTCCTTTCAAGCCTGTGGTAGGCCACATTTCATTTGAGACTGTTCCCCTCACTTGTTAAAAAGTCTATATTTTTAGAGCAATTTTAGGTTCATGGCAAAATGAGGGGAAGGTACAGAGATGGCCCATATACCCTTTGCCCCCACACATACTCAGCCTCCTCAGTTATTAACATCCCTCATCAGCTGTATATTTGTTACAACTGATGAACCCACACTGACACATCATACCTACCCCAGATCCATAGTTTACATTACAGTTCGCTCTTGATGCTATACATTTTATGAGTTTGGACATTATAATGACACATTTCCATCATTATGGTGCCACACAGAGTATTGTCTACGGCCCTGAAAATCCTCTGTGTTCTACCTATTTGTCCTTCCTCATAGCTCCTCACCCCTTCACAACTATTGATCTTTTTACTGTCTCCATAGTGTTGTCTTCTCCAGAATGTCATATAGTTGGGATCTGCTACTGCTGCTGCTGCTAAGTCACTTCAGTCGTGTCTGACTCTGTGCGACCCCATAGACGGCAGCCCACCAGGCTCCCCTGTCCCTGGGATTCTCCAGGCAAGAACTGGAGTGGGTTACCATTTCCTTCTCCAGTGCATGAAAGTGAAAAGTGAAAGGGAAGTCGCTCAGTCATGTCCGACTCTTCGCGATCCCATGGACCGAAGCCTACCAGGCTCCTTTGTCCATGGGATTTTCCAGGCAAGAGTACTGGAGTGGGGTGCCATAGCCTTCTCCAATAGTTGGGATCACACAGTATATATTCTTTTCAGATTGGCTTCTTTCACTTAGTAAAATGCAGCTGAGATTCCTTCATGTCCTTGAGTGTTAGTCACTCAGTCGTGTCTGGCTCTTTGTGACCCCATGGGGTGTAGCCCACCAGGCTCCTTTGTCCATGGAATTCTCCAGGCAAGATTACTGGCATGGGTTGCCATTTCCTTCTCCAGCGTCATGTCTTTAGTGGCTTGATAGCTCACTTTTTAGCACTGAAGACTGTTTCATTGTGTGGATGTGTCATGGTTTATCCATTTACCTACAGAAGGACGTCTTTTTTGCTTCCGAGACTTGGTCATTATAAATAAAGTTGTCTTACACAAACATTCCTGTACAGGTTTTTGTGTGGACATAAATTATCAGCTCCTTTGGGTAAATACTAAGGAGAATGACTACTGGATTATATAGTAAGAGTATGTTTAGTTTTATAAGAAATTGCCACATTCTCTTCCAAAGTAACCGCGTCATTCTGCATTCTCACCAGCAGTGAGAGTTCGTATTGCTCCACATTCTCACCAGCATTTGGTGCTGTTAGTGTTCCAGATTTTGGCTATTCTAATAGGTGAACAGTGGTATCTCACTGATGTCTTAATTTTATTTCCCTGATGATACATGATGTAGAGCATCCAACGGTCTTTCCATCTTTTGAAGGAAAAAAATTCAGTATTTTAAAATTCAGTATTTCATTGTAGTTTACGTGACCACCCCAAAAGCATCCAGCAGAGTGTTCTGAATGACAGGATGTTCAAAATACATTTTGAGGGAAGAACAGGAGAACATGAGTTATGCAGTGTGAATTGCAGGGAGGTTTCTTAGCCACAACTGTAAAATGAGGTAAAATCTCTAACCTACTTCTCAGCGTTACTATGATATTATAGGAATAAGGAGATTGGAAGTCCTTTGTGTGAATGTATGAATTGTAAATTGCTGTGCAAAAAGTATAAGATGTTATAAAAGTAAGTATTTCTATTGGTTAGTCAAGAAGGAAGCAACTCCTACCTCCAGTATCAGTCCAGCTTCTTATAAAACAAAGTTACTTACTTTGCTCTAAATTTTTCTTAAAACTGGCAAAGCTCTGAATGTAGCTTTATTCATCATCACAGGAACTGTGAAACAAATGTCCTTTAGCTGGTAAATGGACATAATTGTGGCACATCCGCAGATCAGAATTCTGCTCAGCAATGAAAAAGAACAAACTACTGATAATGGAGCAACACTGATGAATCTCCAAAGCATTAGGCTAAGTGAAAGAAGTCAGATTCAAATATCTACATACTATTTGACTTCACTTACATGGTATTTTAGAAAACACAAAATTACAGGGCCAGGAAAACCAGTATGGCCACATACTGCACCCTTCTAGGGGTGCAGAAGGGATGGACAACAGCAAGGGCATGAGTGAACTCTTTGGAAACGTCTTTTTCTTGATTGTGCTGGGGGTTACCTGACTATATATGATCATCCAATTTTATCAAACTGAGTTTCGCTATATGTAAATTATACCTCAATAAATCTGACTTTAAAAAATTTGCCAAATTAAAAAACAAAAAGGGCAAAGCCTCCTTCTCCCCAAACTGGATTGTTTCTGGACAGCAGGATGCAGTTGCTTCTAACTCACTAGGAGGAGAGTCTGGGGGAAGAGCCTTGCTGTCAACGAGGGACACTGCACAAAACGTTTGCATCACTGACCATAGCTGGTTTTGACACTAAGCACTTGGCTCAAAGTCCATGAAATTAGCAGGCTGTGGTTGCTTCTACATCTCACCCATCACAACTTTATTGACGAGAATGGCTACCAGCTGTCACCTCTGCCTCCGCCTCTGTGCTTGGTGATTCAGACTGCACGGCCACAGCAAATCAAGCCATGATCCTGCTATGGATCTTCGTGTTGGGGTTTGAACTCCTGGCCAAATGGCTGTTGCTCAGCTGTTATGCTGCCAATCACCTGTCACTGCGGGTTAAATGTGATAGGCTCACCCATATCTTCCAACTCTTCAGACATCTCAAAGGCAACTTGCCTTCCACAGCAGGAGGCAGCAGTCTTAGTGATATTCAACTCCTGGANTTTTTTTTTTTTTTCAGCCATTTGTTTACACTTTGTATGCACAGCAAGAAGTAGAAGAGGTACAGAATCCAGCTGGGACTGAAATGTTGTATAGTGGATTTTGGATTTTATAACCAAAACATTTAGTATAAATTGTTTAGAATAGTACCTGGCACATAATATTTGATTAACAGGGTTAGCTCTCCTTTATTGGCACTTTGAAAAACAGGTTCATGTTTGCAATCTAGACATATCTTAATCATTGAATATATTCAGCAAAGATATTGATTTATTTTTAATCTCTTTATTATTCATTGATGACAAAGCATTAGAGTGGAGATTCAAAAATTACTTGTTGATGAGAAACAAGAGATGCTTTCTCCACTCTAATTTTTCTTATGTGGGTTCTCTATAAAAATCTGTGCTGTGCACAATCAGACTACATGATTCCCTGTTTCTCACATGGCAGAAAGCTGTTGTTGTCCAGTTACTAAGTCATGTTTGACTCTTTAGGACCCCATGGGCATAACATGCCAGGGCCCTCTGTCCACTATCTTCTGGAGTTTGCTCAAATTCATGTGCATTGACTTGGTAGTGCTATATAATCATCTCATCCTTTGCTGTCCTCTTTTTTTGCCTTCAGTCTTTCCCAACACTGGGGTCTTTTCTAGTGAGTTGGCTCTTCATATCAGGTGGTCAAAGTATTGGAGTTTTAGCTTCAGCATTAGTCCTTCCAATTAATATTCAGTGTTGATTTCCTTTAGGATTGATTGGTTTGATCTCTTTGCTGCCCAAGGGACTCACAAAAGTATTCTCCAGCACCACAGTTCAAAGGCATCAATTCTTTGGTGGTCAGTCTTCTTTATGGTCCAACTTTCACTTCTAGGGATGACCACTGGAAAAACCATAGTTTTGACTATATGGACCTTTGTGCACAAAGTGATGTCTCTGCTTTTTAATATGCTGTCTAGGTTCTTCATAGCTTTCCTTCCAAGAAGCAAGTGTCTTTTAACTTCATGGCTTCAGTCACAATCCACAGTAATTTTGGAGCCCAAGAAAATAAAATCTGGCATTTCTTCTACTTTTTCCCCATTTATTTGCTATGAAGCAATGGAACTGGGTGCCATGATTTAGTTTTTTAAATGTTGAGTTTTAAGCCAGCCTTTTCATTCTCCTCTTTCACCTTTATCAAGAGATCCTTTAGTTCCTCTTTGCTTTCTGCCCTTTGAGTGATATCATCTGCATATTTGAGGATGTTGATATTTCTCCCAGTAATCTTAATTCCAGTTAGTGACTCATCCAGGCCAGCATTTTGCATGATGTACTTAGCATATAAATTAAATAAGCAGGGTGACAATAAATATACATACAGCTTGTCATATTCCTTTCCCACTTTGAACCAGTCAGTTGTTCCATGTCCAGCTCTTACTTTTGCTTCTTGACCAGCATACAGGTTTCTCAGGAGAAAGGTAAAGTGGTCTGTTACTCTCATCTAAGAATTTTCCACAGTTGGCTGTGATCCACAGTCAAAAGTTTAGTGTAGAACCTTTGTAGAACCATGTAGAACCTAATATGAAGCTGAAGTGAATGTTTTTCTGGAACTCTTGCTTTCTCCATGATCCAATATATGTTGGCAATTTGATCTCTGATTCCTCTGCCTCTTCAAAATCCAGCTTTTATATCTGGAAACCTGCTAGCATGTGAAATGAGTGCAGCTGTACAGCAGTTACTTGTAATTGCTACTGTACATGGCAGAATAGGTGACCATTAGAATATTCTGTGGTCCTCCATATTATTTCTAATTCCACATCTGTAATTCTTTCTTTTTTCAATTTAATTTAAAGTTCCTTCAGATGAATNCTGACTCTTTGCAACCCCATGGACCTACCAGGCTCCTCCGTCCGTGGGATTTTTCACGACTTAATTTCAAGTTAATCAAACTTTGACAGAGTTCAAAGAAAGTCTCGTCTGGTAAGCACTTTCTCTAACTTGGAGGCTAATGAGGGAGGCCTTTCTCCCCCCTGGAGATGAGCTTCTTGTCTGTCCTGGAGCATCACTGAGGAATTCCTCTTCCCTTCAGGCATCCTGTCTCCTGACTCCTAGCAGCCTTAGGTTGGATCCACTTCTTATAATTTATGCCCTCCTTGCTTCCAAAAAGGATTGAGGCAGGGACGTGTCAGACCATTCGCTCCTTGTGACTGTGTTAGTTGGACCTGGCTTAGTCCTCCTTTCAAGCCTGTGGTAGGCCACATTTCATTTGAGACTGTTCCCCTCACTTGTTAAAAAGTCTATATTTTTAGAGCAATTTTAGGTTCATGGCAAAATGAGGGGAAGGTACAGAGATGGCCCATATACCCTTTGCCCCCACACATACTCAGCCTCCTCAGTTATTAACATCCCTCATCAGCTGTACATTTGTTACAACTGATGAACCCACACTGACACATCATACCTACCCCAGATCCATAGTTTACATTACAGTTCGCTCTTGATGCTATACATTTTATGAGTTTGGACATTATAATGACACATTTCCATCATTATGGTGCCACACAGAGTATTGTCTACGGCCCTGAAAATCCTCTGTGTTCTACCTATTTGTCCTTCCTCATAGCTCCTCACCCCTTCACAACTATTGATCTTTTTACTGTCTCCATAGTGTTGTCTTCTCCAGAATGTCATATAGTTGGGATCTGCTACTGCTGCTGCTGCTAAGTCACTTCAGTCGTGTCTGACTCTGTGCGACCCCATAGACGGCAGCCCACCAGGCTCCCCTGTCCCTGGGATTCTCCAGGCAAGAACTGGAGTGGGTTACCATTTCCTTCTCCAGTGCATGAAAGTGAAAAGTGAAAGGGAAGTCGCTCAGTCATGTCCGACTCTTCGCGATCCCATGGACCGAAGCCTACCAGGCTCCTTTGTCCATGGGATTTTCCAGGCAAGAGTACTGGAGTGGGGTGCCATAGCCTTCTCCAATAGTTGGGATCACACAGTATATATTCTTTTCAGATTGGCTTCTTTCACTTAGTAAAATGCAGCTGAGATTCCTTCATGTCCTTGAGTGTTAGTCACTCAGTCGTGTCTGGCTCTTTGTGACCCCATGGGGTGTAGCCCACCAGGCTCCTTTGTCCATGGAATTCTCCAGGCAAGATTACTGGCATGGGTTGCCATTTCCTTCTCCAGCGTCATGTCTTTAGTGGCTTGATAGCTCACTTTTTAGCACTGAAGACTGTTTCATTGTGTGGATGTGTCATGGTTTATCCATTTACCTACAGAAGGACGTCTTTTTTGCTTCCGAGACTTGGTCATTATAAATAAAGTTGTCTTACACAAACATTCCTGTACAGGTTTTTGTGTGGACATAAATTATCAGCTCCTTTGGGTAAATACTAAGGAGAATGACTACTGGATTATATAGTAAGAGTATGTTTAGTTTTATAAGAAATTGCCACATTCTCTTCCAAAGTAACCGCGTCATTCTGCATTCTCACCAGCAGTGAGAGTTCGTATTGCTCCACATTCTCACCAGCATTTGGTGCTGTTAGTGTTCCAGATTTTGGCTATTCTAATAGGTGAACAGTGGTATCTCACTGATGTCTTAATTTTATTTCCCTGATGATACATGATGTAGAGCATCCAACGGTCTTTCCATCTTTTGAAGGAAAAAAATTCAGTATTTTAAAATTCAGTATTTCATTGTAGTTTACGTGACCACCCCAAAAGCATCCAGCAGAGTGTTCTGAATGACAGGATGTTCAAAATACATTTTGAGGGAAGAACAGGAGAACATGAGTTATGCAGTGTGAATTGCAGGGAGGTTTCTTAGCCACAACTGTAAAATGAGGTAAAATCTCTAACCTACTTCTCAGCGTTACTATGATATTATAGGAATAAGGAGATTGGAAGTCCTTTGTGTGAATGTATGAATTGTAAATTGCTGTGCAAAAAGTATAAGATGTTATAAAAGTAAGTATTTCTATTGGTTAGTCAAGAAGGAAGCAACTCCTACCTCCAGTATCAGTCCAGCTTCTTATAAAACAAAGTTACTTACTTTGCTCTAAATTTTTCTTAAAACTGGCAAAGCTCTGAATGTAGCTTTATTCATCATCACAGGAACTGTGAAACAAATGTCCTTTAGCTGGTAAATGGACATAATTGTGGCACATCCGCAGATCAGAATTCTGCTCAGCAATGAAAAAGAACAAACTACTGATAATGGAGCAACACTGATGAATCTCCAAAGCATTAGGCTAAGTGAAAGAAGTCAGATTCAAATATCTACATACTATTTGACTTCACTTACATGGTATTTTAGAAAACACAAAATTACAGGGCCAGGAAAACCAGTATGGCCACATACTGCACCCTTCTAGGGGTGCAGAAGGGATGGACAACAGCAAGGGCATGAGTGAACTCTTTGGAAACGTCTTTTTCTTGATTGTGCTGGGGGTTACCTGACTATATGTGATCATCCAATTTTATCAAACTGAGTTTCGCTATATGTAAATTATACCTCAATAAATCTGACTTTAAAAAATTTGCCAAATTAAAAAACAAAAAGGGCAAAGCCTCCTTCTCCCCAAACTGGATTGTTTCTGGACAGCAGGATGCAGTTGCTTCTAACTCACTAGGAGGAGAGTTTGGGGGAAGAGCCTTGCTGTCAACGAGGGACACTGCACAAAACGTTTGCATCACTGACCATAGCTGGTTTTGACACTAAGCACTTGGCTCAAAGTCCATGAAATTAGCAGGCTGTGGTTGCTTCTACATCTCACCCATCACAACTTTATTGACGAGAATGGCTACCAGCTGTCACCTCTGCCTCCGCCTCTGTGCTTGGTGATTCAGACTGCACGGCCACAGCAAATCAAGCCATGATCCTGCTATGGATCTTCGTGTTGGGGTTTGAACTCCTGGCCAAATGGCTGTTGCTCAGCTGTTATGCTGCCAATCACCTGTCACTGCGGGTTAAATGTGATAGGCTCACCCATATCTTCCAACTCTTCAGACATCTCAAAGGCAACTTGCCTTCCACAGCAGGAGGCAGCAGTCTTAGTGATATTCAACTCCTGGAGTTTAGAATTCCTGACTTCTGGGGGCAGGGTACAGAGGAAACTTGCTATTTTGCAGAACAAACTGCAGAAGGGCCTCCAACCCACGAGTGGGAAAAATGATGTCAGGAGCATATCACTTAAGTCATAATAATTTTGAGGTCACTGGAAAATGTATCCACACAAATGAACCACGCTCTTGGCATGATGGATCATAGCTCATTACAAAAAGAAAGCTGACTGAAATCTTTCACATGCTATTGCTATGTTTTAATTTTTCCCTGTCAGATAGGCAAAGACATAAGATTCAGAAAATTCTCTCTTTTATAAAGGTTTTATTATAACTGTATTTGAGATCTGACATGCACTATCTTTTCCTCCAAAAGTGAGAGAAATTGTTTCTTCTTTCTGAAGTTACATTATAATTCTAATCATAGAAGAGTATTTCACAGACTCATTTTTTCCCCCTGAAGTAACTTCATACTTAGGAAGTGGGGACAGAGAGGAAATTGACACTTACTGAATAGCTGCCATGTGCCAGGCCCCATGCGGGATACTTTGTGTCAATTACCTCCTATGATCTTTACAACAGTCCTAAGAATTAGACCTTAATGAGTCCCATTTTGTAGCTAAGGAAACTAAGGTTCAGAAGTTAAGCAATTTCCCCTAAACCAATGACAAACCTGGTGGTACAGCCAGGATTTAAAGTAATTTTGACTCCAAAGTCCACATGCTTAGGATGGTATATAAAACTCTCCCCAAAACTTTGACTGGTGCCATATCCAAGATGGAAACCAATGTTAGAGCTGGTCTACTACAAACAGCATTGGGTGAAGACTCAGAACAGGGCTCTGATATTCATCATTAAGCTCATGTAACACATAAGGGGAGACAACTTATGTAGACTCTCTGTGCTTCTGGTTCATCTGTTTGGGGAGAAAACAAAATCTGCTTTTCTACACACGGAAGTCTTTTGAGGAAAAAAGTTCGATAATTCTTGTCACAGCACAATAATTTTCCCCCTAAAAGTTTCTTTACTGTTACTTGGACAGAGTCCCAAAACTAATAAGGGTTTCATAAAATGTGACATCACATTTTATGATTCTATGTGAAAAAATGAAACACATAAATGCAATTCAAGAGTGTTGTTGACATCATTATTAATCAATTATTGACTATAATGCTGCTTCACACAATGATGAGGTGGTAAAGATACCATCTGAGGAACTGCTTTTTTGCAGCCAGATTCTGGAGCTCTACATGAAGCCCATAGGGAGGAAATGATTCCCACCCAAAGAGGTTCTATCCATGGGTTTACTCTGAAGTTTAATCTTGAGTCCTGGTATGCCAACCACTGCACCAAAGTTTCATCTTCAGCATTTCCATGCCGTGTCAGTATGATATCAGGAAAAAGCAGACCTTAGTTCCACACTGGCTTTACAGCTTCTTCTCTAACTGTTAATTAGGTTAGCAGTACTTTGCCTGCTGGGCGTTTAATTCTAACATGGGCAATAATTTGATTTCAGAACAAAGGACATTCCTTTGCATCACAAGTTACTTCATGGTAAGAATTTTACTGCTTGTGCCCAGTGAGGTTTGGCAGAGCCCATTTCTTGACAGAAATCTCGAGGCTAAGGCCAGACTCTGTCTCTGCTATACACCACTTCCCTGAAGCCATGTTTCTGGAGCTCTCTATATGTCCTGACCCAGATCACAGATAAGGCACATTTTCCCAAAGTAAATCACAGTCCTTAACTACCCTCCACCCCACTCTCAAACATTCTTCTTCTCTAAGAAGTTATACCTGTGGTTGTCAGAAACCAGTTGCAGATCTCTACCTACAGAGAGTCAGAGAAGGCCAGACAGTGCAAGTGGACTCTGCAGGACCCTCACATGGCCTGAAAGGCACTTTCCTTCAGTTAATCAGAGCTTTGGGAGACAGTGGAGCTAGCGTGAGCTCTCCGTTCATCTCAAGCTCAGGTGCACCAGTTAATTCCTTCCCCTAGATGTTGTTTTACTCTTGTGTGGAAATGGCCTGAAATAGCAGGAATGGAGAGGCAGCTGGCTCCTGCCAATAAGAGTTTGGAACTTTTCTTCCCTCCCATTTTGAGAAATCACGTGTTTTATGCAAAACGGCCAGGAATATTTCCAAAAGACAGAAACAGAACAGGTGAAGAAACAATGGAATAGGGTGGAATGATAGAGATGCACAAAGGAGCATGCTTGTTTTCCTCCTATCGGTCTGATATTTTCCCTCACTGGGTACATTCATTTGACTTTCCTCTACTGTTTGACTTGTGACCAACAATGTGCTTATGCACAGATTCATCATTTTTACCTTCAAGAAGCTTGGGCCATTTCAATGTATTGTTGTTGGTTGTTTAGTCACTAAGTCATGTCTGACTCTTTTGCAATCCCATGGACTATAGCCCACCAGGATCCTCGGCCCATGAGATTTCCCAGGCAAGAATACTGGAGTGGGTTGGCATTTCCTTCTCTGGGGGATTTTCCTGACTCAGGGATTGAACCCATATATCCTGCATTGCAGGCAGATTCTTTACTACTGAGGCACCAGGGGAACCCATTTCAAAGTATATCCTCAGCTATATATTATAATGATTTTGACTGTTTGGTGTTTAACAGAATTCCCTTCCAAGGCGTGATGACATAACAGAGTACTTGATTATACAAACAGCATCCATTTGAGGGAAGCATGTTTTTTAATCCTCTGTGTTGAAGATGAATCTGAAGCCCCAAACTAAATTCCATTGTTCACCTTGAGAGTAGCTCCAGCATAAAGCAGTTACTTAAATAGTAGTTGAATACTAAAATGTAGTTGTTCTGAGCACCTAGGGATAGTTCTGGAAATCTAGTTCTAGGAAATCATTGCAACAACCCCGTCATTGCCAACCCATCAACAATGCTAAAGGAATCAGCCTTTCAAAATTAGGAAAGACTAGGAGGAAAGCTTACCACGAGAGAGGTTTAAAAGTTCAGGCGTTTTAAGTATTAAAACTTGGTTCTGTCATGACGTGGGGTCAAACTTTTACAAGAAGTTAACTTGGAGAAGGGGGAGAGCCTGTCTGGATTCTATGCTTGCTTTCCTCTTTGGAAATTGCGTTTAAAGCAATTCCCATTGGCTGGCATCACATGACCTGCCCAGGGGTTCCAGCTGCAGCTGGTTTAAAATGCCTGCTCACAGGCTCAAGGGAAAGGGCCTCTCAGCCTTGGCAGGACTGAGGATGCCGTTCCAAAAACCACTCCCCTCAGAGGGCATTAGAAGGAGAAACGGCAATAGATATTAGTGCTGTTATCCCCTGTAGGACCAAGGAGGGGAGTAAGTAGGAAGCTGATCAGATAACAGAGAGAAAGAGAAAACAAATTTCCAAAGCACTGAAGCAATTAGATGAGAAAGTGCTATAAACCAAAGGGCTCTTCCTGCTCCTGGAGGGCTAGGGGAAAGAGGGGAAGAGAGGCTGCAAGAGCCGGCTCCTCCTGGAGACACCCTTTGAAGTTCCTTCCCAGTCCCTCAGGCTCCACTGTCACTGAGGGCTTCTCCCCTGTGAGACGAGAAGCCTAGCACTTTACTCTTGCTTAAAAAACAGATCTTGATTTAGATGGGTAATTTTGTAAAATTGTGCTTTCAAAAACTTTGAGAATGAGACATTGTAGATCTTTTAAAAAAATTCCCTGCAGTTGTTTGTTTTGACAGTATTTACTGAGGAATGTATGCAGTTTTAGTTGACAAAATCTAATTATATCAATTCTCTGAAAGTTAAGAATTCATTAAGAAATAAAAACAACAATACATTAGTGATGGGGTGACAACTATTAGTTTTTACTTAGACTACCCCATCTATCCAAACAGGAATATGTTTGCAATTATTTTTCTGATTAAAAAAGTACATATTTTTAATTGTTTTGTTATGTTTTCCTATAGCAAGAACCTATTATCAGCACTAATCAAAAATAAAAACACGATAAAGCATGCCACTTCTCACCAAGGTGACATTTGAAGTTGTTTCCCTCTCCTTGAAAAAAGAAACTGAGGAAGGCTACTTTTGCCCAGATCCTCAGCAGGCTCTCTCCCTGTGAACCCACATCTCACAAAGGCCCTTTATTGCCGGCACAATGTTCTGCACACAGGAAATGTGTGTGCATGTGCCTAGCATGTTTCCCGTTTGTTTTCTTTTCCAGCATTGCTCACTGGCTGGTGAACGGTTCAGGCCCACAGAGAGCTTGAGACCACCAGCTCATGTATTTGAAAGGCATCTGTTTATTTTGAAAATGCAAATGTGGCCTACCTCAAAGACTGACAGGCAGGAAAATACCAGGGAGCAAAGGGAGAGGTTTCCAGTCTGGAGCCCTGTCCCTCCCTCGATCACGCCCGCTGAGATCACTCGCCATCAGAACCACTTGAACAGCTCTGGGAGTCTGAGTGAATGGCCCACATTTCAAACGAGCAGGCTCTTCTCTCCCAAGTCTAGCCCGGCAGATCATAGCTCACCTGATTTAAAGTACTGATTGAGTCATTTCCAAAAGGACCCTGGGACTTGGAGATGGTGGTGCCCAGGCCAAGTACTGCCTGGAGGAGGGCCCCTAACACTGACGCCGATCTCCTAACAGCCAAAGCCCTGTCCTGGGGACAGATTCCTGGAGAAAGCCCGGGAAGGTTAATACCCTGACTTTGATCTCTGTCAAGGCATACCAGCAAGAATTAATTTACATTTCAGATGAAAAAGGTTGACAGCATGAAAAGGCATCTTGTTTCTGGTATGTGAATGTGCCGTAATAGATCGGGAATTCTGAAAGGAAGTTCTGAGGAAGCTAAAGGGATAAGCCGAGCGGCTGCTTTTATTGGGAAGGAGATGAAAGGAAAACAAATTTCAATATGCGCCGCTCTGTAGCAACATGTAGGCCAAATGCTTCCTAAATTTCAAGGGCTATTCTTTCAAAAACTATATAACATAGCGCTGCAGCACGATTAAAAAAAAAAAAAAAAATAGGCCAGAACTTGAAATATAAACCAAACACATTGCAGAGTCTACATTTCAAATGAAATGATTTGTTGAAAAAATAATAGAGAATAACCTTAGAAAATACCCAGAAAATGTTATGTTGTGATAGCATCCCTAAGCCACTTCTATAGGCTTCAAAAGTAAGAGTACCCATATATTTGGAGTTTGTTCTACTTGAAATGTCCCAGGGACATGAAGAGCTTGTAAAGAGAGGATTATACTTTAGGAAGAACACACCCCAAAACAGAGACATTGGAATGAGCTGTCTTGCTTTTAGATCAACACCGCCTCTGAATCAAAAGATAGGAACACTTTCAAGTAAAAGTAATCTGCCCATAAAATTGCGAATGTCGTTACCCTATCTGAGTATCTTTACCACTAACACAAAACCAGCCCCTCAACTCCAGTCCGTGACGTTGGCTGAAGGGCAACGAGACATTGCCCGCCTTTGCTCTGGCTGTCACGCTCTCCTGCCAAGAGGGTGAGGTGGTGTCAGCACCACCCTCAATAACTACACGCCCACCCAAGCCCCTGGGGACTCGGAAGCTCCCAATACCACTTGATATGCAGGACTCTGGCTGCCAGGCTAAGAAGGACGGTGTTTCCAAGGTTTAAAAAAAAAAAAAGAAGCTACTTAAAGAAACGTGTTCTCTCTAGTCCCATGAAACAAAAGGACCCTTCCATAGTGTACCCACCCCACAGGTGCTGCGCTGAAAAGATGCAGCCGAATGTCCTGACATAATGGAGCCACTCACCTGTCTGTTCTTATGCATGTTCTTAGGTCTGTTCTTATGCATTTGGCAATAACAGAGTCCAAAAGGGAGCCATCTAAAGATGATTTTCAGAGAGGGAAAATTTGATTTATGATCCTACACACTTTATAATAAGGGAATCAATAATAGATAAGCTCAAAGTTTATATTTGAAAATACATGTTAGGCTTTGAGCCAAACAGTGAGATCAGTCCAGTATCTTCTCTTAATGGTGTGGGTGAGGGTGATGGGAACTGTGTGTGTGTGTGTGTGTGTGTGTGTTGGACAGTGGGGAGGAAGAGAGAAAAAGCATTTTGAGTTGTTTTACTTGTTGCAACTAGAGCTGCATCCTTCTTCCTGATGCTTTGAAGCTGTAGGGCTTAGAATTCCTAGGGGATAGTGTTAAAAGTTGCACATTGGGGTTGAAATGACACTCTTTCCTCCCAAACATTTTGAATAAAGTTGTCTGGCCTTTACAGGGCCAGAGGGTTCTGAAAAGTGCCCCAAGGAGCCAGGCTCTGAGTGATCTCCTCAAAAGGGGTGCAGTTGTTTCCCTTAAAAGTTTGTTCCAAGTGTGGCAGTATCTGAAATCCCCTCTCTCTCTGCTGCCAGTCCACTGGCCTGGTCACTTCTCTCTCGTTCTGTCTGATATCTTGTGCTCTCAGAGCCTGGGTGTGTCTGCTCTGGGGCCTGTCTCTTCCAAAGCCTCAATTAGGCACAAGCAGCTTCAAAAGACAGAGCTGAGCCCCACAACCCCTGGGGATATTGCCCTTTGCAGAAGAGCAGAGTGACCTGGGAGCCAGAGCTTGATGTGCTCAGGCAGCTACAAGCTGAGCCACAGTGTGCTAACCCCGTGGGGCCCAGAGGACCACTGCAGTCACACACAGGCCTGGGTGTGGGAAACACAGTTTGCCAGGCAAGTACCCGAGTTATTCCCATCTCTGTGCTATGAAGAGATAGGCTGAGCATATAGTTAGAGAATTCCAAGGTTGGAAGACCTTTCAGACCTTTCTAGCCAATGTTCTTGTTTGCAGACAAGGGACAGGTGACTCCAGGAGAGGAAGGGAATTGCTCAGTCGGCAGTATGTAGAATGGACTCTATCCAAACTGGCTGAGAATAAATGCTGACTCGGCCTCTGACTGGCTGTGTGACTACGGACAAGTTATTTCACTTCTCTGAGCCTTGTTTTCCCCCCTCTATAAAACTGGGAATGCAAGACAACTGACTTGGCGCACCCTTAGCCAAGGTATGGCACGTGGCCAGTGTTCCCAATCATCACATGGAGCGGGGTGAATCAGAACAAGCGCTAGACCCCACTGGAACTCTTGACTCCTCTTCCAGTGCTCCTGAATTATTAACCTTTCAGCTTTTCGAAACTCATATGAACTTAATCACAGAAGATTTCCAAGTGGATGCTATGAAAATGATGTTTTAATTACCTGCGTGAATATGAACAGCAGACTCACTCCTTCTGTTGCTTATTTTCTTAAATTTCCTCCGAGCATCATATCCTCTCCAGGCTAAAAATATAAAACCATGTGCTAGGAATGACATTAATTTAAGAATGTGCCAGAGAATTGATATAAGCTGTTTCCCTCCAATCCTCTACCCCTCTCCTCCTCCCCACTGCTTTCTCACTGAACAAAATAAGCAGAGCTACGTGAGTGATGGTGGGGAAGAGGGGCCTCTCTGTACTCTCAGCTCGGCCTCCAAGATGCTTTTGAAAGGAGTTGTTTTGGTTCAGGCAGTGAATTTCTGCAACCTCTGGATTCCACTTATGAATCCCTTGGAGCCCTGTCCAGGTGAGGTGGGTCCCTGTCATTCCAACCCATGGAGGAAGCTCTGCCTTCAGGACTTGAGGGGTAGGAGAGGACTGGAATGGCCTGACTCTCTCTGTATTTTTTATTGGGAGAAAGGTATAAAACATGAAAGCTGAAGGAGAGAAGAATAAATAATAATGATTAGTAGCATCACATTTGCATTTGGTAAGGGGAGACTATGTATAGAACTGTGTTCAGGGAGGGAATGCGTGACGGAAAGGGAAAATGCATGGGAAGTGGATGAAGAGAAGAGAAAGGGAACCTGGGGCAAGGGGCAGGGTGTTGAGTTCTTCAGAGTACTAGGCACTAAGCTGCTACCAGGAGCATGACCAGCTCTCCTTTTCACTTCCTCCCTGAGCGCGACAGCTCTCCATGTCACTGAACGAGGTCATGAAGTCCAAGTGGACGTTGTGATTCTGGGTTACGAGAACACACAGGAAATCATCGCTGTGTTCAAGACCTGGGACAACTGCCTGCAGCAGCACAGGAGCTCAGATGCTGTTTGTGACACAAAGGACGCATGTGTGTGCAAAGAGGCACTGATGAGGCTGGGTGTATGCCAGAGCCCAGTGGCTAGCTGCCTTGGTTTACAAGCTCCGTCTGAGCCAGAAAAGCCTCCTCAATGTGACAGTAGCAATTCTGATGCTGAAAACCTGGTAAAGGACATCACGTGTGTCTGAGGTGGGTCATCTGGGAGCTGGGGCACATGTCTGTGCGACTGGGGTTCTACATCCACCCACTGCTACTGCCTCTATCTTGCTGTGGGTAAGGATGGCTCGTTTGCTTATCTGGAGGTCAGACTGTGGCAGTCTTGCTCACAGCTATACCCCCAGCACCAAGCACAAGGCCTGGCCTGCAGTAGATGCTTGATAAATAGTTGCTGAAGGCAAGAGGGAGGGAAGAAAAGGAACCACTGAGAACAAAAGGTGAGTGGCCTCAAGCACTTAGTGAAATGCCAAGATTCAGGGCTGCTTACCTGACTGGATGGCAACAGCCCCCTTCTCTCTCTTCTCTCTGACCCTTCTGTATCTCCTGGCTCCCAGCCACCCCTTGGCATAGGCCTGCAGCACAACCACTCTGCCTATGACTTCCCGCAGCAGCAAATTTAACTGCTCGACATGATAATACTTGAGAAAAACCTGAAATAAGACATCAGTTTTAGCATTATAGGCTCCCAAGGGCTCCTCTGGTTCTCAGGGGTAAAGAAGTGTGTTAGTCACTTAGCTGTGTCTGACTCTTTGCTTCCCCGTGGACTGTAGCCCACCAGACTCCTCTGTCCATGGGATTCTCCAGGCAAGAACACTGGAGTGGGTAGCCATTCCTTTCTCCAGGAGATCTTTCTTACCCAAGGATCAAAACTGGGTTTCCTACATTGCAGGTGGATTCTTTACTGTCTGAGCCACCAGGTTCAGATAAACCCTGCCAATGATTCTTCAGTGGCAAAGAAACCACCTCCCCATACAGGAGATGCAGTTTCGATCCCTGCGTCAGGAAGATCCCTTGGAGAAGGAAACAGCAACCCACTCCAGTATTCTTGCCTGGGAAATCCCATGGACAGAGGAGTGTGGTGGACTACAGTTCATGGGGTTGCAAAAGAGTCAGACACGACTGAGCGACTAAACAACAAGAATAACAGACTCCCACACAGAAATTCACTCTGCTCCAACAAATTAACATAAATATTAAAACATCCTCTAAATAAAGTTTACAGTGACTTGATTTATGCTAACATTACTGATTTCTTGGAAGCAAATACAATTAATCTCCTTGTAAGGTTGAGCCAATGTGGGACTATTAATATACACAGACGATGAAGTTAACAGAGTTTTAGGAGATCCTAAATGTTCTGCAGGCTGGCCTCAATTCTGCCATGAGTTCCATTTTCTCAGCTTGATCTTCTCCCCCTCAGCTCTGATGGAGGTGTGTTAAAGCAGGAAAACTGACCAGGGCCGACAGAAGTTCTAAGGGAGTGGGGCTTGAATGGGCCACAGTGATCTAATTTCTGCTGAGGAGCAGCAGCATTGCCATCCACACTGAAGCTAAGGCTGGCATTGTAGGGCAATTCAGAATGGACCACAAAAACCTGAAATCTTGTAGGAATATGATGTTTCCCCAAATGAAAAACTAGACATGATGAGACTACTAATCAGAGTGGGCAGTATACAACATGAGTCTATGGAAAAAAAGGACAAAAGTATAAAAGATACTCATTATTGTCATTAACATGATTTGTGTATTTGCCTGCAGTGCTGGAATAAGCAGCACTGGAAAAAAGGACATTTAAAAATGAGCGCAAAGATCTCATTCTAGAAATGTTAAATGGTTCTCAAACTACATGCAGAAGAGGAAGCAAACTCTCCTCTTTTGGCATCTGAGGTCTTGGGACTCCGGACCCAAGACCAGCAAAGATCACTGTTAGGTTCGGGTCTTGTCTGGTAAGCTGCAAAACTTACAGAGCTATTCAAATCACTGATAAGAGACCAAGGTACACAGCAGAGCATCTCAAGTGACAATCTAAACAACAAAAAAAGAACTACCTTTGTTTTTCCCAGCAGCCAGTGATCTAATCTGGACTTTTCCAAGATAGCGATGCAGCTCTCTTTGCTAGCAAGAGGTGTTTGATGTGCTCTGAATGCCAAGTAATAATACCTACAAAACAGAACAGTGAAATAAAGCATTTTTCGTCACCAGTTGATTCAGCATCATAGAGCTGCTCTGGGCCCATTGACATGTCTTGTTTTTCAGTATCAAATATTTGTTGAGCATCAATAATAGTGTACGAGGTAGTGGAAGACACATAATTCATGCTTATTAGCTCTTATCTACTTTCATATTTTCTGCTATGTGTATTTTCCTTTTAGCATTGCTTGTAATTCATATTCAAAGCATACTTGGCATCTTTTACATGAAAAATCAAAGTATCTACTCCTTTAAAAAACTGAAGTTTAGACAGCTCTCCCAGCAAAAGTTATCATTTTAAATGTATTACTCTTTTAAAAATAATTTGTCATCTCACTGTATGAATTTTGGCTCTGCTTTGAAAATTCCATCTGAAGCAATGTGTAGAGAGCAAAAATGATCATAGCCTGACACTACTGATTCTGTCTGTTAAGCTCTATGTCTCTCTCAAGGTAAAAAGTGGGTATGTTTTCTTGAGACAATCACCAAAACCACATTTGTCTTCCTAAATTACTCATTTTAATAAAGTTCCATATTTTCAGATGAAAGAGTTTCTGGGTAGATTCAAAGAACATGACCAAACTATATATATATATATATATGTAAGTTTGTATATGTATATGTGTGTATGTCTATATACATGTATATGCATATATATGTATATGATGTTGAATATATTATCTTTTTAGAAAACTTTACCTTAGCTTTTCTTTTAAAAACTTTCAAGCATCTTTCCTCTGCTCCTTGTTGCCATCTGTAATTAAATTCAACCACTTGGAAGTACTTCCTTGTCAGAGAATTTTCCTGTCATTCCTCAGACAAGGGTGATCTGTTATTTTAGAATTGCTTTAAAATGCAGAGCCAGTTTTACTTTTTAAGAAAATCACAAAAATATAAAATATGTCCTTTCCTCTTACCAAATATTCCCATGCTTTCTGTTTATGGAAAGATAAACATACTTGATTAGCACTTGAGCCGTTTAACTTTATCTTTGTGCTACAAGATTGTTTTACAAGTTAGGATTGAAAGGTGATTTTGCCAAAAACACTTGCATTCAGAGATTCTGAGAAGGTTTCTAAGACTCTGCGTTTCTGCTTCCACCTTTGAGGAAGAGAAGCAGTTTTCTCTCAGAGCCCCTGAATGGTGGTCAGGATCGTGCTAGGTCGTCTGGCCAAGCCCAGGAACCTGTTCACAGTAAACGTTCCTGAGCTAGGTGGGAGGAGAGACAGCCAGGAGTCAGGCTGAGGTCTGGGCAGTTCATGGCATCAGCACAGATTCTTTAGCCCTAGTTTCTCAAGGACTGTAGTTTCAATCATGGATTCTTGGATTTGGCTTGGGCTAAAGCAAAAAGATTGTGTACTAGAGTGCACAGGGGTGGTAGAAATAGATGGCAAATCTCTATGGAGTGAATGTCTTGGGAAAGGTAAAGTACAGATAGCTTAAGATGCAAGTCATTGATAAAAGCAGGACTTCCCTACTCTCTTTTCCTTTAGTCCTGGCCATTTATAAAATGGGCTATATATTATAAATAACATATGGCATGATTATATGTTTATAATATGATTAAGGGCTTCCTTGGCCTTAATCAGACAGGCTTGCTCAGGATGATTGCTCAATACTCTTAGTGATGAAATATTTAAAGATAATCTAATGAATGACCAGAACTATGCAGTATATGAGATTACAAGATATGTTCTAACTATCCATTCAAGGATTTATCTTGTTCTGGGGGCATCCACGGATGCCTCTTAGCAATTTCTAAATAGACAGAATAGATCTTGAATTAATATAAATATCAGAAATTAACTTTGATTTTTAGCACTTCAAATCTCTTATTATGATAATAACATTCATACATAGCTTTTAGTTCAGAAAGAGATGGATAACAGTACTGTCAAGATGTGAAGATTTCAAAAAAACATTAAGGGAGCATTTAAGTGATACGTCTGCAGTAGTCAGGTCAGAGAGGTATCAGTACAGTGTGTTTTCTCCACAGAGTATTCTAATAGATAATACGGTTAAAAACAAAACAAGACAAATAAGCACTTTGGCCGAACTTCTGTATGCTTCAATGCTTCAATATAAGGGCAAAAATGAAACGAAAGACACAAAGATAAAAGGCCCGCCACCAAGGGGACATCTTTTTGAGAAGATCCATTCCACCCCCTTCTTGAAGCAGCTTGATGAGTTAAATAAGCAGGAGACAATGCAATAGCAAAATAATACATGTAAAGATTTGTCTTGAGGGTCTGAGTACTTGAGAACATTGTAGAGACTAGTTCTATCTCTCTATTCAAGAGTTCTGCCCTGAGCTGTCTCTGATAGGTAGAATTCATCTCTCAGATTGGAGTTTGAGCTCTGACTTAAGGGTGAGGTCTTTCATCTCTAACCATAGGTAAGTCACTTGTATCTGAATTTTCACAGGGAGCAATGGGAACCAGATAAGTGGTTCTTAACTCAGGTGGAGGGGAGGATGGTGGAAGACTCTATGAAAATCTGGTAAAAGCTATAAACATTTTTTCTTAGGAAAATGCTCTTGATACAACATATTGCACATAGTATCAAAGGTTCCACATAGTTCGTGTGGGTCCTCCAACGGCCTAAGAGCCCCTCCCTATTTCAGAGCTCTATGGAAAGTGATAAATTTTACAAGACCTTATCTTATTAAAACATATAAGTTATTAAAAGAGTAAATATCCAGTTGAAATCTCTATCCAAAAATGTTATTTGGTTTTCTGCCTAAATACAAATTTTTCAAGGAAGAGTTTTTAAGCTAGTTAAATTAGATGTACCAGTTACTTCATAACAAATAACTTCAAAACTTAATGGGTTAAAGAGTAGACATTTATTGTCTAGCAGTTTGTGAGGGTCAGGAATTTAGGAGCAGCTTATCTGGGCATTTCTGGCTCAGAGTCTTACATGAGATTACAGTCAAGATGTTGGCCAGGGCTTCAGTCATCTAAAGGCTTGAGGATCTATTTCAAGATGGTGCCATCACATGGCTAATGGTAAAAAGCTTTAGTTTCTTTCTGGCTATTGACAGGATGCTTCTCAGTTCCATGCTATTTGGGCCTCTTCAGAGGACTATTTCAGTATCTTCATAACAGAAGATGGTTTCTACCAGAACAGAAACCAGAAGATGGTTTCTACCAGGGATCCCAGAGAAAAAACAAGAAGGAATCTATAATGCCTTTTATGACTGAGGCTTAGAAGTGATACACCATCACTTCTTCCATATTCTTCTATTCATTAGAAGCAAATCACTAAGTCCAGACTACATTTAATGAGAGAATTTAAGTTTTACCTCTTAAAGGGATTTAAGTATCAAGTAATTTGTGGCCATATCTTTAAACCACTGCAAAGAATCTCTCTGAATTATCAACTCTTATCAAAAAATGTACAAATATAAAATAAGTTAAAAGTAAAAGACATAGTCAAATTAAAACTGGACTGGTTACATTAATATAAACAAAGTAGATTTCAGAGCAAATAAATGTTATGAGGGATAAAGAAGTTTATTTCATAGTGATAAAGAGGTCAATTCATCAAAAAAACTAAACATTCTAAGCATTTTTTTCACTTAATAACACAGCTTGAAAATACATGAGCCTAAAAGTATTAATGCTGCAGGTGCTAATACTGTTAATTGTGTCTTGTTAATAATACACAATTATAGTCAGAGAATTCTGTACCCTCTTCCAATAATTGATAAAACAAGTAGACCAAAAAAAACCAAAAAAAGAATCATCAAGAATATGGAAGGTTTGAATAACCAACCTAACCTAACTGACATTTATAGAAAATTCCAGCTAAAAATAATAGAACACATTTTCTTTTCAATTACATATGAAACACCTACCACAGTAAGCTATATTCTGGGCAAAAAAAAAAAAAAACCCATGACTTAGTCATACAAGGTACATTCTCTGACCATAGCAGAATTTAATTAGAAATCAACAAGATACCTGGAAAATTCCCAAATATTTATGAACAGACTTCTGTGGAAAAATAACCCATGTATCAAAGAAGAAATCAAAAGAGAAATCAGATCGATCAAATGAACACAAAAACACAACCTGTCAAAAATTTGTGGGATACTGCAAAATAGTAGTATTTAGACATGTATACCATTAAACACTTATAACAAAAAAGAAGATTGGTCTCAAATACATGAGCTCAACCTCTCACATATATTAGGAAAAGAAATAAAACCCAAGATCAGCAGAAGAAAGGAAATACAGATCATGGTGAGAAATCACTGAAATAAAGAAGAGACACTGAATGAAACTGAAAGGTGTTATTTGAGAAGGTTAAAGAAATTGGTAAACCTTTACCATATAGGTTAGGAAAAGGAAAGAAAACAAAGGTATGAGATTAGTGATATTCTATAGATTCTACAAATACTAAAAATACAATAAGGGAATATCAGAAACAACTCTGGGGGCCTCCCAGGTGGGCCTAGTGGTAAAGACTCTGCTGCCAANCCATATAGGTTAGGAAAAGGAAAGAAAACAAAGGTATGAGATTAGTGATATTCTATAGATTCTACAAATACTAAAAATACAATAAGGGAATATCAGAAACAACTCTGGGGGCCTCCCAGGTGGGCCTAGTGGTAAAGACTCTGCTGCCAATGCAGTAGATATGAGACACAGGTTTGATCCTGGGTCGGGAAGATGCCCTGAAGGAGAGCACAGCAACCCACTGCAGTATTCTTGCCTGGAGAATCCCATGGAAGGAGGAGCCTGGTGGACTACAGTCCATAGGGTCACAAAGAGTCAGACAGGACTGGAGCGACTTAGCATACACGCACAAACTTTATGCCATGTTAACAAGATAAAAGAGAAAAAACATACTATATTACTAAATGAGGAAAAGGATTTGACAAAACCCAACATCCAACACTAATTAAAAAAAAGAAAAAGAAACTTTTCAACAAGCTCAATTCAAGGGAATTTCCTCAATCTGAAAAAATAAAGTATCTATGAAGACCTTACAGCTAACACCACATTTAGTGGTGGAAGACTGAATATTATTCCCCTAAGCTTAGGAAAAAATAACATGTCCATCATAACCACTTCTATTCAGCATTGTAAAAGTTTCAGCCAGGTATATTCCTAAGTATTTTATTCTTTTTGTTGCGATGGTGAATGGAATTGTTTCCTTAATTTCTTTTTCTACCTTCTCATTAATAGTGTAAAGGAATGCAAGGGATTTCTGAGTGTTGATTTTATATCCTGCAACTTTACTATATTCATTGATTAGCTCTAGTAGTTTTCTGGTGGAGTCTTTAGGATTTTCTATGTAGAGGATCATGTCATCTGCAAACAGTGAGAGTTTTACTTCTTCTTTTCCAATTTGGATTCCTTTGATTTCTTTTTCTGCCCTGATTGCTGTGGCCAAAACTTCCAGAACTATATTGAATAGTAGCGGTGAGAGTGGGCACCCTTGTCTTGTTCCTGACTTTAGGGGAAATGCTT
>SJYV01028820.1:0-10251 GCA_006410875.1 Neotragus pygmaeus | reverse complement strand
TATTGCTTTATTCATTATATATAGACCCTTTTTTATTTCTTATAGGTCTTTGTTAAACCTTTTTTGAATCTTCTCAATCCAGGCTGTTTATCTGTGATTCCATTTTGTTTCCAGATTTTGTATCATTTTCACTATCATTATTCAAAATTCTTTATCAGGTAGATTCCCTATCTCTTCCTGTTTTGTTTGGTTTGGTGGGCATTTATCCTCTTCCTTTTCCTGCTGGGTATTCCTCTGTCTCTTCATCTTGTTTTTCTTGTTGTATGTGGGGTGACTTTTCTGTATTCTGGCATTTTGNTTTATCAGGTAGATTCCCTATCTCTTCCTGTTTTGTTTGGTTTGGTGGGCATTTATCCTCTTCCTTTTCCTGCTGGGTATTCCTCTGTCTCTTCATCTTGTTTTTCTTGTTGTATGTGGGGTGACTTTTCTGTATTCTGGCATTTTGTGGGGTTCTCTTTACTGTGGAGTTTCCCCACTGTGAGTGGGGTTGTACAGGTGGCTTGTCAAGATTTCCTATTTAGGGAAGCTTGTGTAGGTGTTCTGGTGGTTGGAGCTGGATTTCTTCTCTCTGGAGTGCAATGAAGTGTCCAGGAATGAGTTATGAGATATCAGTGGGTTTGGAGTGACTTTGGGCAGCCTGTATATGAAGCTCAGGGCTATGTTTTTGTGTTGCTGGATAATTTGCATGGTATGTCTTGCTCTGGAACTTGTTGACCCTTGGGTGGTGCTTGGTTTCAGGGTAGGTATGGAGGTGTTTTATGACCTCCTGTCAGTTAATGTTCCCTGGAGTCAGGAGTTCTCTGGTGTCCTCAGGGTTTGGACTTAAGACTCCTGCTTCTGATTTTCAGTCTTATTTTTACAGTAACCTCAAGACTTCTTCATCTATACAGAACTGATGATAAAACATCTAGGTAAATGATGAAAAGTTTCTTTACAGTGAGGGACACCTGGAGAGGTATACAGAGTTACATGGAGAAGAGACGAGGGAAGAGGGAAATAGAGGTGACCAGGATGAGATGAAGTGGAATCAAAAGAGGAGAGAGAAAGCTAGCCAGTAATCACTTCCCTATGTGCTCTCCACAGTATGGGTCCCTCAGAGATGTTTACGAAGTTATACAGAGAAGAGAAGAGGGAGGAAGGGGACACAGGTGTCCAGGAGGATAAAAGGGGGAAATCAAAAGGAGAGAGACAGATCCAGTCAGTAATCAGTTCCCTAAGTGTTCTCCACAGTCTGGAACACACAGAGAGATTCACAGAGTTGGGTAGAGACGAGAAGGGGGAGGGAAGATATAGAGGCTACCTGGTGGAGAAAAGGGAATGTACAAAGGGGGAGAAAGCAATCAGACCAGTGATCTCACTCCCAAGTAAAAATAGGTAATGAAGATTGGGTTCTTAAAGGTACAAAATTGATAACAAATACTAAAAAGCAAAGATTAAAAATCTAGANCTCCTCTGTCCATGGGATTCTCCAGGCAAGAATAACTGGAGTGAGTTGCCATGCCCTCCTTCAGGGGATTTTCCTGACCCCGGGATTGAAACTGTGTCTCTTACATCTCCTGCACTGGCAGGTGGATTCTTTACCACTAGCACCACCAACTATGACAAAAATTTAAACGTTACTGGAAAATTTCATCAGGCAGCTTATAATGTTACCTAACTTTATAAAATAAAAAATACTATATGTTGGCAGAAAAAAAAGCGAGTGGACTTATAAAGTATTGGGTTGGCCAAAAATGTTCTATAACATCTTATGGAAAAACTCAAAGGAACATTTTGGCCAATGCAATAACTGAGTGAACAATAGTGCAGTTAGGATACTAGTAAGGCCAAGGGCGTAAAATTCAAGGACAGCAGGATGGAGGGAAGGCAAGCGTCTGGCACAGAACCTCACATGGACCAGGAGCCCCGTCATGACAGCCACTATATCACAAGCACCTGAGCCATCGCTAGTCCTTCCAACTGGCAGGTAACAATCATCCTTCCTACTTTAGAGTTGATAACGGGAGGCCTGGAGAAATGAGAATACTTGCCAAATGCACACAACTAGAGAGGGCCGAGGTTGGGATTTAAACGTAGGTCTGCTCACCTTCGCACAGAGTCGGATACGACTGAAGTGATGCAGCAGCAGCAGCAGGAGCTGCTTACCTTCAGCTCCCCATTTCCCTAACTACCACACATCACCCTTAACAATGCATCATTTTCTCTCTTCTCTAGAAAACACAAGCGTCTTTCAGAAGAGACCTCATAAAGCTCCCAGGTTTGGGACCTAGTCTATTTTACCCCAACCTATATACTTACACGACGTATCTGTTTGCATTTGTGCTTGGGCAACTGAGAGTTGGACCATAAAGAAGGCTGAGCACAAAGAATTGATGCTTTTGAACTGAAGCGCTGAAGAAGACTCTTGAGAGTCCCTTGGACTGCAAGGAGATCCAACCAGTCCATCCTAAAGGAAATCAGCCCTGAATATTCATTCGAAGGACTGATGCTGAAGATGAAGCTCCAATACTTTGGCCATGAGTTGTGAAGAGCCAAGTCATTGGAAAAGATCCTGACACTGGGAAACATTGAGGGCAGGAGGAGAAGGTGGTGACAGAGGATGAGATGGTTGGATGGTATCACCGACTCAATGGACATGCGTTTGAGCAAACTTAGGGAGATAGTGGAGGATAGGGAAGCCTGGCCTGCTGCAGTCCACGGGGTCGCAAAGAGTCGGACACGACTGGGCGACTGAACAACAAAAACAAACTTCTACTGAACCAACAAACTTTAAGACCAGCGCTTCCTTCCATGCGACTGACCTACTGCCCACCCTTAGCAGGCCCGGGGACCTGGCCTGGGGCAGCTTGGCCTGGGGCAGCGCGGGACGGCCGTCTTTCCTCACTATTGGGGGGAAGCGCTCAGGCCCAGGTGAGGACTAGGGAAGGGGACAGAGGCCTTGCATTCTGGTCTAACTGTGCTCACTTGGGAGTCCAGGGGCTCCAGGTGCGTTGCTGGAGTTACGGTCGTAGAACGACGCTCTGTTCAGCATCCTCTATGCGCTTATGTTCCCCCTGGGGGTGTGCAGGGCATGAGTGGTCTTCCTGGGCCACTGACTAAACACCACAGGAATCGCACCCTTCTACCAACATCTGCAACGTCCCAACAGTTCCCCACATGGCACCAAAGACACCCCTGCCTTTCTCCCTACACGCGGCCACTCTAGAGGCACAGGATTCCTGATGTCTCTCCTCCCGTTAATGGGTTCTCACTATCCTCACTCCCTTAGTGGGCATTTTTCACAAAGGGGCGCATATGTGTTTAAATTATCGTCATAATACCATTCCATGTAAGTAGTTAACTTCTGTTTCAGCCAAACAACAAGCTGTTACACATCCTGGATCACTGAGCTCCCTGAGAATTGCCCACAATCCATCTACTGCTGCCCAGGGTCCCATTAGGGTCCTGCCTGATATGGATGGACCCCTGTGCCCCCAGCACTATTTTAAGACCATTGCACGCATTAGCCGACTTTTTCTTGAGGTACTACTGCCTCTGCATTTTACAGATGAAGAGATTGAATCTCAGAAGGGTTGAATGATTGGATTATGAGTGCAGAGCTGTGCCCGTCACCACCAGGCTGGTCTATGGCAAGAGCGCATCTCCTGAATCTGGAAGGATCACAGGTTTATCTGAGAGTAAAGAGATCTGAGCTGTAGTTACACAGAGTGGTGTGACCTTGGACAATTTACTCCACCTCACTGAGACTTCCTTATCTGTGCAAGGCGGACAAGGCCTGCTCTGCTCACTCAGAGGGTTCCTGTGAAGCTCAGAAGAGGTAACTGATGGGAAAATACTTAGTTTTTGGCAAATGCGTGCATGAAGAGACTGGGACAGGTGGATGAGTCCAAGGCGGTCGTGCCCTCAGGTCGCATTAGGGTCTTAGGAGCAGATACATTGTCTTCGGTGGGCTCCTGCCCAAAGCCCAGTGTTTGAGGAACAGCTGTGAGGAGCACCGGGAAAGCACCATGAGATCTGAAGCACCATCTCTGGGCTTTGCCCTCCTCCACCCGAAAGTGAGGGCGTCTCAGAGGCGGTCCCTTCCTATCCCGGTGTTTTACAATGTTGACCCTGTTTCTGGGTTAAAATACTCGTGAAACAGGGAATGGCTTATATTAGGAATTCTTCTTGCTGGTGGGAGCAAAACACTAGCGATGTGCCTGACAGATATAACAGTGTGTACACACGCAACCATAAGCAGCCTTTAAAACAGCACTTCCGTCTCCCAAACATCGGCGTTCTGCTAGCAGATCTTGAGCCTGGATATTCCTTCTCATCAGAAACTAAGGACCTCGCCTTTGTCCCATGAGCCCAGACTCCAACCTTCCCCTTCCAGAATACATTTTCTTGTCTAAGTGGCAAGCCTACTCCAGTACTTTTGCCTGGAAAATCCCATGGATGGAGGAGCCTGGTAGGTTACAGTCCATGAGGTCGCAAAGAGTCAGACACAACTGAGAGACTTCACTTTGACTTTCACTTTCATGCATTGGAGAAGGAAATGGCAACCTACTCCAGTGTTCTTGCCTGGAGAATCCCAGGGATGGGGGAGCCTGGTAAGCTGCCATCTATGGGGTCGCAGAGTCAGACACGACTGAAGCGACTTAGCAGCAGCAGCAGCAGCAAGCTCTCTTGAACTTGAAACTAGTTTAGGAGGAAACAGCAACCTTGAGGTCAGACAGACCTGAGGCTGAATCGTGATCCTACAACTTACTAGCTGCTTGACACTGAGCAAGGCTCTCTGGATGCTTCCTTGTCTGGGAAATGGACATGGTAACAGCTCTCTTACAGGGTGGCAGTGAGGATTAACCGAAACAAAACAAGTTAAGTCCTTGGGCATATAATAGGTGTTCAATAAACAGTAGCTCTTATTACTGAAGGCTGGGACTGTATTAGTCAGCCTCGGCTAGGTTATGCTGCAAAAAACAAACATACCCAAATCTCAGAGGTATAACAAAGCAAAAGTTAATTTCTTCCTCATGCTAAATGGTCAGTCCTGGTCAGCAGGGGATTCTGTTCCATGTGGTGACTCTGGGAGGCAGGATGAAGAGGCTCTGTCATTTGATACACAGCTGATTACCACCACATGGGATGCGAGTGCCAAAGGATCTTCAATAGCCAATGAAATGCCATGGACGTGACTATCCTGAACTAGATACTGGCCCTGATTGGCTGCCAGGGGCTGGGCAATGTAGGGGAGTGCACAGAATATTAGATGACACGGAGTCAAACTTTATGCAAAACAGAGCCAAATTTTCTTGACCTTTACTTCTCCCCAGTGCTTAGCATAATGTTGTTAGAGAAAGTAAGACACGAGTCAAAAAGAAGCCATCTCTGATGATATAATAATAATTTTCTAACTGAAAGACTGTTCTCTTTTTCTTTCCCTTTTAATCAGATGTTTGTTATTCTCATCATGCAGTTTACCACTGAGATCAGTATTTCAGAAGTTTTATAAATAATGCTCATTGTGAGGAAGTTGGCCAACACCCTTTGAATTAAAAGAAAATCCCAGGTCATGTTTAAGCCATGAGTTTACACTTGGGAGGAGGAAGAAAGAGAAGGGGGAATGAGACTGATAAGGAAAAGATAACAACAAGTTACTAGCATTTCTTAATATTTCCAACCCTCGTCAGGAAGCTTAAGTCACCCTGGGGGTAGGTAGGCAGTTGTTGGCATGGAAATCAGTGCAAGGAAGCAAGATGGCTTGCCCATGGACCTCAGACAAGTCAAGGGTAGATCAATGTTCCTCCCAAACCTAGCCAGTGTATTAAAAAGCAGAGACATCACTTTGCTGATAGCAGTCCATTTAGTTAAAGCTATGGTTTTTCTAGTAGTCATGTATGGATACGAGCGTTGGACCCAAACCTAGACAGTGTATTAAAAAGTAGAGACATCACTTTGCTGACAAAGGTCCGTTTAGTCAAAGCTATGGTTTTCCTAGTAGTCATGTATGGATGCAAGCGTCGGACCAGAAAGAAGGCTGAGTGTTGAAGAATTGCTGCTTTCGAACTGTGGTGCTGGAGAAGGCTCTGAGAGTCTCTTGGACAGCAAGAAGACCAAGCCATTCAATCCTAAAGAAATCAACTCTGAACATTCATTGGAAGAACTGATGCTGAAGCTGAAGCTCCAATACTCTGCCTACCTGATGTGAAGAGCTGACTCATTGGAAAAGAACCTGATGCTGGGAAAGATTGAAGCAGGAGGAGAAGGGGATGGCAGAGGATGAGATGGTTGGATGGCATCAGCGACTCCATGGACCTGAGTTTGAGCAAGCTCCAAGAGAATGTGATGGACAGGGATGCCTGGCGTGCTGCAGTCCATGGGGTCACAAGGAATCGGATGCAATTGACTGACCAACAACAATGTTCCTCCCACACTTTCTCTTCTTCCCAGACCCTGGGGTTCTGCAAAGCCCTCCTTCCTGCCCTACTTTCATTGAAATTATTGTGAGTCAGGACAACATGTGGATCCATCTACACAAGAGAATTCCTGAGCGCCGCTGCTGACTGCCCCTCACCCCCTATTCTGGGTGGAGAAAGCAGAGCTCAGGAAAGATCCTCTCCCATGGAAGGAATGGCCCATTTCTGGGCTCCCTTCCAGACTCCCAGTTGTGTTCTGGCCCTGGCTCTGCAGCACATCACTGGGTGACCTTGGACTGGATGCTCCTCTCGGGGCTTCCCTTTATTCATCTGTAAACTCCTTCAACAAGCATGTCTGCAGGCTGGGGGGAGGGCTGGGGGACAAGTAGGTGTCTAAGCCATGAACTTGCTCTCCAAGCAGAGGAGTGGGGCACGCAGGGGTCAGAAGGGCTGCCTATGCCAGGCCAGGCATAGATAACAGGGAGCGTAGAGGCCAGTGACTGGGGAGCTGTGGACAGCTTGCATTCACGCTACGACCAAGGGAGCCAGCTGCCTCAGCTCCCGACCTGCTCGCCACGTGGGGGTGTGGGTCCAGTGTTGGAAAAATCTCTTGAAATTTTTTTTTTTTCAAGAGAAGCAGGAAAGATAAAATTATATATGAAATGTGAGCAGACCAATCAAATCAACTTCACCTGTTGCCTGGCCGAAGTCCATGGCCCACGCATTTGTAACTCCTAATGGATGTCAGTGAGAGGACTTTGAGACTATAAGATGATATGATGCTATTTGACCTGATTATTTTTCCTACTATCAGGCTTTAAAAAAAATGCATTGTTTTACTCTAATAAGAAAAGTATTGCTACAGAAAGTTGAAAGCAGGTATAGTCCTTAATTATTCCTAATACCATTCCCCCAAAGTTAACATTTTGATGTATATTTGGGTATATTTCCTACCAGCCTTTTATCTATGCATAAATTATATGAATAATAGTATATGTATGTGTGTGTCTGTGTATGTGTGAATGTATGTATATGCCTTCCAGGTGGCACTAATGGTAAAGAACCCTCCTGTCAATGCAAGAGACTTAAGAGACGCAGGTTCAATCCCTGGGTTGGGAAGATCTCCTGGAGACGGAAATGGGAACCTGCTCCAATGTTCCTGCCTGCAGAATCCCATGGAAAGAGGAGCTTGGCAGGGTAATATGTAACATTATATAAATAAAATGTGTAACATGAATCTCTTCTAAAATGAGGGGGACACTATTTTGGCTGTTTGACTTTGCATCCACTATTTTTTTACTTAACATGACATTGTGTCATTATATATTCTGCAAAAACATGACTTTTAATAGCTATACAAAAATTCTATAATACAGATTTATCATAATTTATACATTTAACCTATACCTGAATATCTGAAGGAGTTTCTAATTTTTAAAAATATATATTAATAAAAGGAACTGCATTTTTCTTTTATTTCACTTTCACTTTTCAAAAGGAACTGCAATGAACATTCTTATATATAAATATCTGTTCATGTATCTGATTATTTCTTTAGGATAAATTTCCACAAGTGGAATTCTAGGGTCTAAAGGCATTAACATTTTTAAGGTTGTTGATATATACTGAAGGAGTCTTTTGGGCCTAGGAAAGAAAACAACAGTCTCAAAGGCCCTTGCTGAATCATCTAACTTCAGAGAAAACAAAACAGAACTTTAGGTCCCGCCCTGACGCTCCAGGCCGGTTGCATCTATCTGGGACATATCATCACCTATCTGGAAATCTTCCACCCCCTACACCTGCCCAGAAGACTTATCACCCCCTGCCCAACTATAGATGCCATCTCCACTAAAGAATACCCAAAACATCCCGCCTGATTAACGTTTCCCTTATCGCTTCCACAAGCCTCCCTACCAATATGGAGCCTCCCTGATCCCTCTCCGCTCTCAGCCTGCTTGTTAGGCTGATAGCACCCCTCCTTGCCTGAATAAAGGTAACCTACTTCTGCAATGTGGGAGACCTGGGTTCAATCCCTGGGTCAGGACGATCCCTTGGAGAAGAAAATGGCAACCCACTCCAGTATTCTTGCCTGGAGAATCCCAGGGACGGAGGAGCCTGGTGGGCTATAGTCCACGGGGTCACAAAGAGTTGGACACGACTGAGCAACTTCGCTTTCACTTCTGTTGAGGTCGTCTTTCCTCTTTCTGCCTCAAACTGAACTATACCTTACATTCTTGGTGCCGAAACCCTGGAGAGGGCGAGGCACTCGTCTCATTCTCCCTCACCCTCATTGTTTTCTCTTTTCTGGGAGTCTGGGAGCGTGAACATCCTCCGAGCTCACTTTTCTGCCAGGGCTCAAGTTCCCCTGGGGACGCTAAGGCTTTATTGATGCTTTGCGTACCCCCGGCCTCGGCTCTACCCGCCCCCGCCCCCTTCTCTGATGACCTCCGGAACAGGGAACTCTTGCCACTCGACTGCTCTACATGCAACACTCCACTCAAGCCGGCCCCTAGATTGAGGCAAGATCCGGACGGTGTTCTAGAGGCACCCTAGAACTCAGTTGTCTCTGGGTGCCGGGGACCCCCGGCCCAGGGCCACCCTGTAGGCAACGGTGGGGGACGCTCCATCTCGACACAGAGCTCTCTCCTCATAACTCCTATTGCGACTCCGGGTGACGACTCGAGCTCTCAATAGGAGCCTCTGCTTGCCTTTCCATTATGGGGTCTGGCCAATCTGTCCCAAAAGATTCCCCTCTAACCTGTGTTCTCAAAAATCTCAAACCACTCTCACTCACTGAACTCAAAGCTAACCGATTAAAACAACTCTACACAGATTTGGCCTCAACACCAATTAGACACTCAAGACCACTGGCCTGAAGCCGGGACATTTGACTTTAACATTCTTCAAAATCTCACCGACTTCCTTAAACAGAATGGCAAGTGGTCGGAGGTCCCCTATGCCCAAGCCTTTAGGGCCCTTTGGAGCAAAAACAGAATGGCAAGTGGTCGGAGGTCCCCTATGCCCAAGCCTTTAGGGCCCTTTGGAGCAGGCCCTCGCTATGCAAGGAGCAGGACTTCTATGCACCTTGCCTCCCAAGCAAAAGGGCTCTTCTTCAACTAACTGCAGACCACGACCTTCCTCGCTGGTGCTGGCGGAGTTTGACCCCACAGACGAGCCCCTCCCTCCCCACAAACCTCTCCTTCCCCTTCATCCAACTCACCTACTGCCCGGAAACCTCTCCCGACCCTCCCTCCCCACGTCCTTCCCCCTCTGCCCCACAGTCAGGTATCCAACACACGTTTCCCCTGAGAGCGGGGGAAGGACCAGAGGGCCCCACCCGAGTCCACGTGCCGTTTTCACCGTCAGATATGAGCCAGATAGAAGAAAAGTTAGGATCATTTTCTGAAAATCCTACCAGATACAGAAAAGAATTCCTGAGACCCTCCCAGGCCTATAACCTCACATGGAGTGACGTATATTATACCGTAAATGCCATTCTCACCCTTGATGAAAAAGACCATATCTGGCAAGCAGCAAAAGCCCATGCTGATCATTTACATAACCAAGACCGGGATAGCCCAGTTGCTGATGAGGCAGTGCCTCAGTTAGATTCCCACTGGACTTACCAGCCCGGTGACCCAGGTATCAGGAGACTCTATCATTATGATTACCTGCATTCTAGAAGGAATGCAGAAAATACTCATATCCATGTTAATTATGATAAAGTCAGAGAAATCACCCAAGGGGCAGACAAAACTCCAGCCTTATTCTTGGCACGCCTCACAAAGGCAGTCCAAAAGTACACCAACCTAGATATCACTACCTCTGCTGGATTACTCTATCTTCACGTTCA
>SJYV01028819.1:0-10484 GCA_006410875.1 Neotragus pygmaeus | reverse complement strand
TGTAGGACACCATGATGGGTATACGTTGAAAAGTTTCCAACATCCAGTGCTATGAAATGTGGAAGACTGGGAACTCTGACACTCTATTGGTGAAACTAAAAGTTGGTGCAAACACTCTAGACAGCCTGTTGGGACTCTGTAGGAAAATGTGACCTATGATCCCAGCAATTCTCTTTCTCAGTGTATTTCTCAAAGAGCCACTTTTTTGTTCATTATCGCAATTTTATGAATAGGGAAGGTTGGATATGAGCCACATATGAGCCACAGAAACTACTAGGAGCCTAAATAGATCTGTATTCAGGGCTGAAAGTCAGGACTTTCCAGACCTTCCAATACTTTGTTGTCCTTGAGAGAAGTTAATTTGTGTAGCTGTGGGTGCATGCGTGTCAACAGTCTCCCTGGTTTGGTCACAGCTCAGGGACATCTTTTTGCCTTTCCATTCTGTCCATGGAGTTCTCTCAGGGAGAGAACTTCTCTCAGGGAACAATGGTGAAATTTGATTTCTAGCAAATTAGTTCTTTCTTTAATCCCAGAATATGCTCAATTATATGATATAATTTGGTGCTTGATACTTAAGTGAGAGACTTTCAAGGTTTGTACCAGGGCTGAGAGTCAAGACTAACCAGATGTCCCTATTATTGCTTTTTCTCCTTGTGGTTATTCAATCACTAGGTCATGTCCAGCTCTTTGGGACCCCATGGACTGCAGCTCGCTTGTCTCCTCTGTTCTCCACTACCTCTGGGGCTTTGCTCAAATTCATGTCCCTTGCTATTTAACCAGTGATGCTATTTCACCATCTCATCCTCTGCTGACCCCTTCTCCTCAATCTTTTCCAGCATCAAGATCTTTTCCAAAGAGTTGGCTCTTTGCATCAGGTGGCCAAAGTATCGGAGCCAAAGTACTGGAGAAAGAAATGGCAACCCAGCCCAGTATTCTGGCCTGGAGAACCCCATGGGCAGTATGAAAAGGCATAAGGACATCCCTGAGCTGTGACCACAACCAAGAGACTGTGTTGACACCCATGAACCCACAACGACACAAATGTCTGCATTAAAAATGATTGTAGGTCAGCTTAGTATAGAAAGTAATAAAAATCAATGATAAAAGTATTTAATTTCCTCCTATGTGTCTCCAATTGCTTTCTACATGTTCCCAGTAACCCTTTGTAATAATAAAAATGTGAAAATCTAATTAACAATTTTATAAATTAATTACAGGTGTTTTTTAATAAAGTTACCAAATGTTGAGTTAACTTCTCTCAGGGAACAATGTTGAAATTTTATTTCTAGCAAATTAGCTCTTTTTAAATCCCAGAATATGCTCGATTATATGATATCATTTTGTGCTTGGTAGTTAAGTGAGAGAAAAAATAAAATTATTCAGTCATTCCAATTTCATGATTATAATTCATCGAAGCATATTTAGGAGTGACATCTCCATGATTTAATAATAACAGAAAAAGGACTGAGATAATGTTAGATATGAGTTAACATCAGGGGTAATTTCTAGGTGCAAAGTATTACATGTTCAGTTTGTATTAGTTACTCAGCCCGCCAGGCTTCTCTGTCCATGTGATTCTCCAGGCAAGAATACTAGAGTGGTTAGCTGCTCCCTTCTCCAGGGGATCTTCCTGACCCAGGGATGGAACCTGGGTCTCTTGCATTGCAGATAGATTCTTTACTATCTGAGCCAGGTTCCCTATATGCAAATAACAATCACAACAAAACTAGCGCATGCCGATTCCTCTGGACTTTGAGGCATATTTTAAACTCATTCTCCACTTTGATCTGCCTGCTGACACTGAAAGCTACACATAGGTAGGCTTCATTCTCTGAATGATGAGCTGGAGGCTGAGGGAGGTTAAGGAACTTTCCCAAGGAGCTGCACTTAAAATACGCCAGCCTAGGATTCTGGCCTCGAAGATGATTTTCCCGTCCACGTTACAGCACTGCTCACAATTCATTAACAATCGGACGCCTTCCCCCACCAATGCCACACCCTTTCAGTGGGTGTCGCTGCTCTCTGTGAATGCTGCTGGCCTGGAGACCGTGTAATATGAGTCCACACAGGCCTCGGGGTGCTCTCATTGGTTGGACTTCTTCTCCCCCGAAAAGAACAAGCTCCTGTTGATCCTATAAACTTTTGAACTGTGGTGTTGGAGAAGACTCTTGAGAGTCCCTTGGACTGCAAGGAGATCAAACCAGTCCATCCTAAAGGAAATCAGTACTGAATATTCATTGGAAGGACTGATGCTGAAGCTGAAACTTTGGCCACCTGATGTGAAGAACTGATTCATTTGAAAAAACCCTGATGCTGGGAAAGCTTGAAGGCAGGAGGAGAAAGGGACAACAGAGGATGAGATGCTTGGATGGCATCACTGACATGAGTTTGAGCAAGCTCCGGGAGTTGGTGATGGACAGGGAAGCCTGGCATACTGCTGTCCATGGGGTCACAAAGAGTCAGACAGGACTGAGCGACTGAACTGAACGATCCTGGAAAAGTCTCCATGGTATTGTCTTCTTGACATCGTGCTTTCTGGTACCTTTGAACATTTAGAAACATTGCATATGTATGAAAATGCTCAAGCACACTGAGCGCAGAGCTGTAACCCCATCGATGTTTGTCCTCTGATTCTTGCAGCCTCTCCCTCACCCATATTCAGTGCGTCCCAGCCATCTTAACTATACCATCCTCTGAAATGTTTTTAGTTTTGCTCTTATTTTATGTGTAATATTCGTAATTGTATGTTTGAATGACAGCATACCTTGCTTAAGGAACTAAGTAAGGACAGGTTTTGTGTCTATATATAGCAAAGTATTTGCCACAGAGCAAGTGTTCTAAATTGGTTCATAAATCCTGTGTGTGTGTTAAGGAAGGAACGAAGCAGTTATATTTTGGAAGAGTAGTGTGTATTTCTGGAATATAATGTCTGTGTTGACATCAGAAAAAGTTGGGGATAAATGCTATTGTGGTACGTTGAGAATCACTGGATATATGCCTGTGATGAAAAATGAGAAAAGCGAAGCTGCATTAGACCAAATAAATGCATGTGCATAGAGTGAAAATGGGGTGGTACCTTTGTAAATTTTTAAATAAGCAGAGTCTCAGTAGTCAAGTCCCATGACTTTAGAGTTAGACCTGGAATTAAACCCTAACCCAACTTTACTCGTGAATAAATATGCAATCTTAGAAAATTATCTCACTTTCTGAGTCCAAATTCCCTCATGTATGAAATGAAGACAGTAAAAATTCCTATCTTATAAATTTACTCTGAGAGTCCAGTGATAGAACAAATACAAGGAGCTTATCAGAGGGCTTGGAAAACAGAAATAGTTATTACTAGGTAGCTATCAACTCCACCATCATCGCCATCATCATTATACTAATATTGACCACACTGCTTTAAAATGTACTCAAGTTCATCAAGGGAGTGGTTCTATCTCAGGTAGCACTAAATGTATTTCAGATTTATTCATGCAGTAGTAGCTCTAAGTTTCAAGTGCATGTGAAAGCAAGCAGGATACTTCAAGGGACTTCCCAGGTGGCATTCCTGGTAAAGGACCTGTCTTTCAATGCAGAAGACATAAGAAACTCAGGTTCAATCCCTGGGTTGGGTTAGATCTTTGGATTATAAATGATCTAGTGAGAGGCTTTTTGTTGATGTCTAACATATATACTTTTATACATTTATATTAGCCTGGGCAATCAGAAAAGTCAGAATGCTCAAAATCAAGTCCTTGGTGGAGGATCACGCCAAGCTCTGATAGACTGCCATTCTCTCTCCACTAAATATATGTAGAGGTTTTCACTATCAGGAAAGAACTACTCATGTCCAATCTGAGCTAAAATGCCAGTGAGTTCCATTCTTGTCCTGTGAATGGAGGTAAAATGAATCAGTACTCTAAAGGGCCAGCGTGCTGAGGTCAGTTGAGACCATGCTACTTAGGAAAAAAGAGATACAGCACATGCTATCTTTCTCTCAACTACAGTGCTTATCTCTAAGTTTGATACATATTAAGGGTGGATATTTAAAAAGAAAGACGCTTGCACCTCTAGGCACTGGTCCAGCACGAGCTGAATCACCAAGCAACTCTGGGCTTCATCCGTTCTCTTCTCATTCCTCTTGATGAATGTAAGACATCGCTGCTCAGGATGCAATTAGGGGCAATAAATGAAGGTCTTTGCAAACATCCCATGCATTTTAAAGCTCCCTATAATTACAACAGCAATATAATTAAATACAAATTTTAAAAACATACAGCAGAGCAGCAAATGTATTACTATAGGACCTTGGCTTCAGAACCAGATCCTGGCTTGTTCCAACCTTATGGCTCATTAACTTTACTCGTGGTTTTCACATAAACATGAGTCTCAGTGCTGAGCAGGTGCACAGTCTCCATATTGGAGGCAGTGGGCTGTGCCCACACTTGCCTCTGCTCACCCTGCGTGGAAGAGAGCAGCAAAGAGTTGGGGAGGAGCTGCTTCAGCTATTTTCTCCAGCTTTCTTTTAAAAGGGTCCAAACTGTATCATTTAGAAGGAAGATTTAAGCACTTCTGATTTCTCCCTAGGCCACTGGGCTATCATGAGTCTTTTTTTGTTTTTTAATTGTTAGTGGATTTAGAAGTTCAGCTTTTATCTTAAAATTTACAGATTCAAGGACAATCCTAGATCATAGCTTCTGAAGGGCCTGAGTGATAAAAATAAATGAATGTTATTACATCTCTTGCAAATAGGTATAGATGTGTAGATATATGGGCCTTCCAGGTGGCACAAGTGGTAAAGAGTCTGCCTGCCAATGCAGGAGACATAAAGATCCCTGAGTTAGGATGATCCCCTGGAGGAGGGCACAGCAACCCACTCCAGTATTCTTGCTTGGAGAATCCCATGGACAGACGAACCTGGGGGGCTACAGTCTATGGGGTGGCAAAGAGTCAGACATAATTGAAGTGACTTAGCATGCACACATGCATATATATATTCATTTTTTCTGGAATTTTATTCTCATATACATATAGTTATATAGAAAGATGTATAGCTGGATGTGAGAGTTGGACTGTGAAGAAAACTGAGCGCCGAAGAATTGATGCTTTTGAACTGTGGTGTTGGAGAAGACTCTTGAGAGTTCCTTGGACTGCAAGGAGATCAAACCAGTCCATCCTAAAGGAAATCAGTCCTGGGTATTCATTGGAAGGACTGATGCTAAAGCTGAAACTCCAATACTTTGGCCACCTCATGCGAAGAGCTGACTGATTGGAAAAGGCCCCAATGCTGGGAAGGATTGGGGACAGGAGGAGAAGGGGACGACAGAGGATGAGATAGCTGGATGGCATCACTGACTCAATGGACATGAGTTTGAGTAAACTCAGAGAGTTGGTGATGGACAGGGAGGCCTGGAGTGCTGCCATTCATGGGGTCGTGAGGAGTCGGACACAACTGAGTGACTGAACTGAATAGCTATAATTCCTTTCTGAAATTAGAGCCAGGCTATCTGTTGGGAAGGAACTGAAATAACAGTGCAGACAGGAAGACTTGAAGTGATTTCTCACATGAGCAAACACCAGAGAAGACAGTCCACAAGATGGGAAGGGATTCCAGGAATTCAGCACTGGGCCTGGGTTACTGATAGTGAATTCTCCAGAAGGTCACTGGCATTAACAAAGGTACCCATCAGTATGTCTTTCTTGTGATTCATTAAAAACAAAACATCTTGGGACTAATTAAAGATAGAGATGTATATATCATATATACGTATATATGCATCTGCATATATTTTGTATGTAATAATATGTATGCATACATTATATATAATATAGATATTGTATGCATATACACATACATGGCAGGTCAGAATGGTTAGTTGGGCACTGATCTTGTTTCTTGGGCATTCCTGACACACTCTTCAGGGTGTTACATGTCATGACGTCTGAATCTTTCCTGACTTTCCGTCCGACAAGACAAACATCCCAGCTCTCTGTGGATCAGATGAGGTGGAAGTCACCCAACCCTGACTCTGTTGCCCTTCCGCTGACTTTGAAATGATGTCCCAGGGCTTTCAAGTCCTGGAGCTTGAAATGAAGCTCTCCGGCCTCCGAGGCTCCCATCTTAAGACGTACATTCTTGGATGGCATTGCCGACTCGATGGAGTTTGAGCAAGCTCCAGGAGTTGACTATGGAAGGGAGGCTTGGCGTGCTGCAGTCCATGGGGTTGCAAAGAGTCAGACACTACTGAGCAACTGAACTGAAGAAAGGGAAAACGATTCAGGATCAAAGGGGAGCATACATACCTCTGCATCCAATTTCCTGCAGACTGAAGTGTGGAAACACAGAGCCAGGGCACTGGAAAATGAAGCTGCCTTTCTGCGCCTTGAGCATAGTCCCTGGTGGCTGTGTCATGCACCGTGCTTCTTCTTCTTATCAGCACCCTTCAGTCTACCTTCACGGTGTCTTTTTCCCTCATAGTTTCATCCATTCATCAACTTCCTTGGTGGCCCAGATGGTAAAAGCGTCTGCTTGCAATCCAAGAGACCCAGGTTCGATCCCTGGGTTGGGAAGATCCCCTGGAGAAGAAAATGGCAACTTACTCCAGTATTCTTACCTGGAAAATCCCATGGATGGAGGAGCCTGGTGGGCTACAGTCCATGGGGTCACAAAGAGTCAGACACAACTGAGCGATTTCACAATTACTGTCTTCCTGAACCCTGTTGCTGTCCATCTCTGCTTTGTTAAGCCTCAGGTCTCCTTCCCTCCTAGAAGGAGGCCTCTCTGAGCCCTCCCCTCCTCCTGTATGAACATCCTCCCCATCCCACCCATTCATGATCAGTCACTTTCGCCATCTCTCTCTTTCAAGTGTGGATCCTTCAAAGGAGGGACAACCTTTTTCATCTCTGTATTTCAGTGTTCCAGGTATAGAACTATTTATGTTCAAAATCACCGTGTTATATCTGCTATGCTGTGCAGATCACCATGGGTGATGCCATTCAGACTTTACAACAAGCCTGTGCATCTTGTGCTCAGCTTTCACGGGGAAAACCCAACGCTGTCTCTGAGCGCTTGGCCTGGCCCATGTGAGGAAGCATCGTTCATCTCAGCTCAGCCCATGATTCTCTGTGAATCATGGGCTCAGCCAGCTGCTGAGAATGCTGAAGGATGCCTGATGGAAACTGCAGGAAAGGTGTGAGGATGTATTTTAGCCAATGTTGGCAATTTGGAGGCAGTTTGACCTTTCTTAGTGTCCTCAGTCATCTCAGGGGCTGCGTTCCTCCCAAGATAAGTTTTATTGACACGATCATCTTCAAATGCAGATCCCTCCAGCAAAGGCTCCTCTACTGTGCTGAGTGCTATATTCACAGAAAGTAGAGAAGGGGTGCTTGAACATTTGTAACATGCCATTCCAGGAAATCACTCCACATAGGTGTTGACTTTGCTGATGCAGGTCCATAAAATGTGATGCTGTGTGCTTTGATTTTGAAGCTATGGTGCTCTCATTTATAAAGATATCTTTGCCTCCCATGCACTCTGCACACAGTAACTCAGACACAGGGTGCTGGGTTCACTGGAAGTCAGCTGGCTGGCCTCTCTTGTGTGCCATTGAGCTCACACTCAGTGTGCTGTGTGTGGAGACTCATAGAGAAACTGAGGAGGTGTTTCACATGCTGGCACTTCGCTACATGAGATTCTTTCTGTGTGAATGCGAAGCCTCATATCTTAGTTTTCCTGCACCAAGCCTCATGCACAAAACATTTCACAGAATGATAAACACTGTCAGTTCTTCACAAGTCCATTTTAACTAAATGTTAGTCGAATAATAGGATCGCATTCAGCAACCACAGGAACTGGTTCAGGGAGGATCATGTGACCAAAGCCAGGTCAGGAAGGCCTCTCATTCACTTCTCCTGAAAATATTAGGAAATGACCATTCTCCTTGTGCTGAAGCTTGAGTGAGTGAGTGGAGTGAAGTCACTCAGTCATGTCTGACTCTTTGTGATTCCATAGACTGTAGCCTACCAGGCTCCTCCATCCATGGGATTTTCCAGGCAAGAGTACTGGAGTGGGTTGCCATTTCCTTCTCCAGGGAATCTTCCCGACCCAGGGATTGAACCCAGGTCTCCCGCATTGTGGGCAGACATTTTACCGACTGAGCCACAACAGAAGCTGAAGCTTACTGGTTTTAAAGAATATAAGCTTGGAATTGCTGACAGCTATGGATGCTATGCTCGGATAAGGTCTACAGGAAAAGAATCTAACCTGGAAGAACAATAATGACCACAGCTGAGCTCCTGGACCCATTGAGCTTCTTCCTCAGACGTCTCCATTTCCAGATTTAATGTATTTCCTGTTTGGTTTAAACTGAGTCATTTACTGTCATTTGCAATGAAGAGAGTTCTGACTAAGACACTTATCTTACATATCCAAGACAAAGCCAACAGTGATCTATGCCTAGTTCACAGTCCTTCTGACACTTGGACTTGGTGTTAGGAGCTGGCATTCCCAGTGCCTGTGTCCTGATCTCTCACTGGGGACTTGGATTTGAACACAGGTTACTGGTTTCTGTAGTTAAGTATATCCTGAAGAGTTGATTCTATTCTAAGCAGTTTCTTGAAATTCGGAACTCTGCTTTCTTGACTGCCCTAGTCCCATGAAAGAGGATGCTAACACATTCCAAATACTCTGATACCAATATTTTCATAGTCAGTTGTCCTCGTTCTAGTGTCATAGAGATATGAGTGATATCTCTCTTTCTCTGCCAATTGTGAAGAATCGTACTAGATTTCTAATACGAGAGTGCTCCAATTGTAGGTTTCATGGTGCAGCATAGTACCTTAGGATGCATGTGGTCTCTTACAGCATATTTGAGGACTTACTTCCTTCAGTAACCCTAACAAGGGAAAGAAATAAAAGACATGCAGACTGAAAAGAAAAAAAGAAAGGAAAAAAGCTCACATGCAGATGGTATGTTTGTCTATGTAGAAAATCTCAAGGAATGAAACACCAAAACTACTCCTAGGATGGATCAGTGAGTTTTGCAAGGTTAGGGCTTCACCATATGAATTTGGAAGGAATATGATTCAGCCCATGATTTTAGCCATTAGTGCAATAGAAGCCAGAAGCACAGTGGATTTTCTAAGGAAGTGGTTCTCAACATTTTCAACAACAAAACACACACACACACAAATGGTAACTATGTGATGTGATGGATATACTAATTAGCTTGATTTGGGATATTATTTCAAAATGTGCATCTATATATATGTATAGACATAGATATGTATATAAACATCATGTTGTACCTTAAACAAACACACTTTATTGGTCAATCACACTTCAGTAAAGCTGGGGAAGAACTGCAATGATAGATGTATTATCACACACCTATGAAAATGGCTAACAAAATTAGTAACAACACCCAGAGAGTGTATGTTGAGGATGTTAATAGACTGCTGGTGTGAATATAAAATGGTGTATACACTCTGAAAGGCAGCTTGGGTTTTTTTCTTATTGTTGTTTGATCAAAACTACTACTACCGTAAGACCCGGTAACTGCACACTTGGGCCTTTGTGCCGGAGAACTGAAAAGCCAAGGCCACACAAAAACCCGTATGCAAATGTTCATAAGAGTTTGTTTATAACAGCCAAGAAAGGAAACAACTGAGATGTCCTTAAACAGGTGATGGTTAAACAATCCCCAGTGGAGCCATATCATGTGATACCACTTAGCGATAAAAAGTAGATTGTCAATGCCCGTGAGGACCTTGATGCATCCCCTGGGAATCATGCTGAGTGAATAAAGCCAATGCCCAAAGGACTGTAGGATTCCATTCATATAAGATCTGAAAAGACAAAATTGTAGAAATGGAGAACAGATTATCCACTGCCAGGATTAAACAGAGACTGGGGACAGGAAGTTGGAGGGTGTGACTATAAAAGAACAACAGGAAGACTCCTTGTGGGGATAGAAACATTCTCTATCTGGACTGTGTCCATGGTGACATCCTGGTTGTGGTTCTCTGTAACAGTTTCCAAGATGATATCATCAGAGAAAGTTGAGGGGAAGGTGGAAGAAGCNTCCTTGTGGGGATAGAAACATTCTCTATCTGGACTGTGTCCATGGTGACATCCTGGTTGTGGTTCTCTGTAACAGTTTCCAAGATGATATCATCAGAGAAAGTTGAGGGGAAGGTGGAAGAAGCCTTCATTAATTCCTTTTTTTTTTTTTAAGGTTTATTTAACTTTCTTTTTTTTTTACCTCTTTAGAATCATTTTATTTATTTTTTATTTTTTTACTTTACAATATTGTATTGGTTTTGCCATACATCAAGTTGAATCTGCCACAGGTGTACACGTGTTCCCCATCCTGAACCCCCCTCCCAACTCCCTTCCCATACCATCCCTCTGGGTCATCCCAGTGCACCAGCCCTGAGTGTCCTGTATCATGCATCGATCCTGGACTGACAATTCATTTCACATATGATATTATACATATTTC
>SJYV01028818.1:0-21707 GCA_006410875.1 Neotragus pygmaeus | reverse complement strand
GGAGATGGTGATGAACAGGGAGGCCTGGTGTGCTGTGATTCATGGGGTTGCAGAGAGTCGGACACGACTAAGCGACTGAACTGAACTCAACTGATGTTCCTCACAAGATATAAAACTCTATCTATGGGGAAAGTGGGTGATATCTAGGGAGGATGTCACTTGCTTGAGGATATAGTGATAAATACTGAAGAGAAACTTGAACTCAGTCTGTAGTAGTAAATAACTAGGAAACATGTATACTTAAAAACATAAAGCTAGTTAAATGTTTATAAATTTCTTTTGTTTCTTGAAATATTTTTTACAGCATCTTATGAGTTATTATTTATTTTATAAATATAGGCAAAGAACCATGGAAATTACAGACTCTACCAAAAATTGCTAGTTTTCTTGTATTTTGGGTTTCGTTCCCCAAATAATTATCCATTGTACAANTTATAAATTTCTTTTGTTTCTTGAAATATTTTTTACAGCATCTTATGAGTTATTATTTATTTTATAAATATAGGCAAAGAACCATGGAAATTACAGACTCTACCAAAAATTGCTAGTTTTCTTGTATTTTGGGTTTCGTTCCCCAAATAATTATCCATTGTACAAAAATAGATTAGAAAGTAGTTATTCATGTCTAATAAACCTCACAAGCTTTTTAATTAATAAAAAGCATATGTTAAAATTAATAAATATCTCAAAAGCTGCATTTTGACTTTGAAATAAGAAATAGTCTAGAAATAGCAGATTCAGTTGCAAGATCCTTACCTCATGGTTTCTAGTCATAGATACCTTACTATGGGATGGACATATACTATTCATGTTAACTTTTTTCCTACTGAGGAACAGAAAAAAACTTGTAGATGTAAGAGTCGATGAGTTTTGGGAGGGGCGCATGGGGTGGGGGATTAAGTACAAACTACTTTGGGGAACTTCCCTGGTGGTCCAGTGGTTAAGAATCCGCCTTGAAATGTAGAGGATACAATTTTGATCCTTGGTCTGGAAGTAAGATCTGACATGCCACAGAGCAACTAAGCCCACGCAATGCTGCTACTGAGTTGGCACACCACACCTAGAGAGTGCACTGGAAGGAAAGGTCCCGCATGACACAACTAAGACATGACATGCCCTAATTAACTAATTTAAAACTACTATGTATAGAATAAATAAGCTACAAAGATATATTGTACAACACAAGGAATATAGCCAATAGTTTATAATAATTATGAGTGGAGTATAAGCTTTAAAACTGTAAATTACTTTGTTGTACACCTGTAATTTATATAATAATGTAGATCAACTATCATAATCTTAAAAAAAAAAGGTTCCATAGGTTTGTAGAGGGCATCTAAGCAGATTGTGATATTAACTTTTACAGAAAAGGTGACACTTCTTTTGCTGTTTCCAGGGGCCACCGCCAGGCCAGATGTTACATTTTCAAAATGACAGAACATTTTAAGAGTTCTTACTTCATGAACTTCAACTCCAAAGTTACATAGAGCTCCACAGAATAATTTAGATCTAGGTAATTTATAGTTTAGTCATGTACAGAAGGAAAAGATAAAGGGAGAAATGCCATGCAGAAATTTTAAATGAACAGTTGTATGATGGACAGTTAGACTCTATATAGGCCATTTGGTTCTTTGATATTGCTGTTCATTTCCAACAACCATCAGTAACCTCACTCTCAGAACCATTTATAAGATGAGATACGAAATAACAAGTTGTATAGAGATTTAAAGACTCAATTCAAAGATTCAAAAGATTTCAGAGTCTGAAAATACAAATGCCTTGTGCACTCATGCCTAGGAAAGAGTTTGGGTGGAGTTAATTTTATTTTCAGTGCTCACTTTTTCAGTATAAAGAGAACCAAGAGTATGAACAACAAACTTTTGTTTGTCCGTTTGTCTTAAAATGTTTAATTATCTGCCCTACATTTTAAGCATTTTTGAGCTAAGAGCCTAAAGAAATAAGGCCTTGCCTTGGTTGTGTGTGTGTGTGTGTGATACAACTGACTATCACTAGCAGCCCTAATACCTCATATGTAGAATGGTTCGGATTCATTCCATACTGAGTTCCATTCTGGTTCTGAAATTCACTTATTTTGTGACGATATGCTGTGTATATGTCTGAAAAGTATATTATTCATATTTTTTGTCATTATTGTATGTCCTTGACTCTGTCAATCTTTGGAAATCTGACAATGTGGAGGATACTGGTAAACCCAGCATTACCAAAGCTTCTGGTGGGAGGGGGGTTCAGGATTGGGAACATGTTTATACCAGTGGCAGATTCATGTTGATGTATGGCAAAACCAATACATGATTGTAAAGCAAAATAAAGTAAAATTAAAATAAATAAATAAATAAATAAACAAATTTTTAAAAAAAAAGCTCATCTTTAGTTGATAGAAGTTAATGTCTTTCTCTTCGACACTTATTTTCTTTAGTTGAAACAGCTTCTTTGAATTGTCAATATTACTTCCATATTTAAAGAATTTGTTTTATTATTATTTAATTATTTACATATTAATGTTTATTAATAATATTATTTAATATTTAATTCCTATTTTCCCAAATGAGGAAAAATAACACAGGCAAGAGGTTACAAATGAAAATTTTCTTCAAAACCCTGCAATATTCTCTCTTACTTAGTCTTGAGCTTCTCCAAAGAATGTGTTCAAGGCCACAGAGGGAGCTCTTTAGGGGCAGGAATGGAAAAGTGTGCTCACTCCACAGCACTGTGAGATGTCTGCAAGAGAGATGAAGAGATGAAGTTTATGCCTCCAGCTCCTAAGGGTAATCTTCCTATTCTAGAATTGGCTTTAATGATTATTTATAATTAAAATACATAATTTTGTGACTCCACTTACTGAGAAAATGAAAATTGTTTACATTGGGCACTTAAGCCCCAACTCAGGAGAGATGATGGAAATGTAATATAAAATATCACTCTATCACAAGCCTATAACAGTGAAGTGTGGTGATTTCCCATTAAGCCCAAGATGCAAAAATGCCTAAAATCCTTCCTAGGAGAAATAAATGATTTAGTCTATAATAACCGAACTTGATGAGCCCCCTATCCAGTCAACTCTTGGATGGATGGATGGCTCTGAAAGCATTTGTAAAGTCCGACAGACTCATAAGGGAACAGTGTTTGAAAGACAAAAGTTAAACAAGTATTTTTTTTATACACACACAGGATAAATTCCAATGAAAATAAGAAAGGAAGGAAGGAAAGGAAAAGAAGGAAAAATAAAAACCAAAGGAAGACAATGGCATGAACTCGAGCTGAGAAAGAAACATATAAACATTTCTATTGTAAATCTTAGGGTTAAATAGCTGTAACAGTTCAGTCACTAAGTTGTGTCTGACTGTTTGTGACCCCATGGACTGTAGCATGCCAGGCCCCTCTGGCCTCCACTATCTCCTGAAATTTGCACAAATTCATGTCCACTGATGGGCTTCCCAGGTGGTAAAGAACCTGCCTGCGATGCAGGAGACTTAAGAGATCCCTGGGTTGGGAAGATGCCCCTGGAGGTGGGTATGCCAACCCACTGCAGTATTATTGCCTGGAGAATCCCATGGACAGTGGAACCTGACAAGCTACAGTCCATAGGGTCATGAAGAGTTGGACAAGAATGAAACGACTTAGCATACACATGTCCATTGATATTTAAAGTTTGAAAAGAAAAATAAAAGATCAAAAGCTAATTCAAAGAGCAAGAACACAATAATAAAAATGAGATCATATTTTTTGTAGCATCTATTTCATAAGTATTTTCAAAGAAGAGATATGCAATCATTTTATAAGATAAGGCATAGCAATGAGCAGGAAATGTCTCTCCCACAACTGGATGAGGACAGGTTGTCTTTCCTTGAAGTTGCTTCCAATCTTATAAGAGAATATAATGTTTTACAAGACTTATGTAAAATAATGGAACTTAGAACTGTGTCATTTTGTATATTGGATATATTTGGGTTTTAATTTAATTTATTTTATTTCAAACTATTCATATAGAGACATTTTGTCTTTAATAAGGCAAATGTTCTAAAAAAGGTAATGCAAATGTCCTTGTGATGATGTACCAAGTATTAAGAAAACACTTTGGTCTCACTGGCAAGACTGAAAATAAAATATATATCAGGCAATTTTCACAAGGAAAAGAGCAAAAATTTTTTCCCAATTTTATCTCCCTTCTCTCTTCATTTCTTACTTTTTCCTTTCTTCTTTCCTTCCTTTCCATCATTTTCCTTCTTTCACTGCTTTAAATGCTTATAACTTTCTTTTTAAAGAATCTTGATAGTTTGTCCTATAAAAACATTTCTCACTCGACTTTTCACATTTTCAACTTATTTGTATTGTACTTCTGCAGTTACATTGACCAAGTTACCCTTAAAAAGAGCTGACATGCTTTGTTAAATTAATTCAGAACTTCCTTTGCTTAAAATGGACGCCCTTTTCTTTATATTAGAAACAGTTTTAACCGTAGATAACCTTCAAGTCAGGTCATTTCCATGACATATTAATGTCATGTTTATCTGAAATATTAAAAGAAAGCTAAAACCTTGTGATTAAACACTGCACACATCTTGTTAGGCATATAATTTAAAGCTGGAGGTGACTAACCTCTGAGGAGCGAATATCTCCATACTTTTATTTTTCAGATAATACTGTATTGAGTAACTGGATTAACTTGGAATTTTTTCTATATTGTGAACACATTCTCCATAAGAGAGTGTTTCGATGTAAAAATGATTTATTTTCTTGAAAACACATCCTTCAGAATTCTTTGCTCAACAGAGGAAGGATAAGGAGTCATGTTAGCCTAAACATGAACAAATATAAAACGTCCCTCATGACTTTCTCCAAGTCTTACAGTCTGCCAAACCACAGTGAAAAATAAACATATCTCCAGAAAACAATATTGTTCTGAAGTTATTGTGCCTTAATTTTCTGAACATTTAAGTTACTGCTGTATTCAGCAGATAAGTGGTTTAATAATCCGACAGTAATTTTTTTTTTTTTCTGGCCTGTGAAGGAATTAGCCACCTACATATTTTTACCAATAAAATGAAAATACATATACTGCACTGGTTTCCTGACAGCATTGTTAACACTTAGTCATATTTCCAAATAATACTGACAGTCTGTGGTAGGGATGCATAGAAGTAACAGTGAGAATAAAATACCTGGCACTGTGCTTAAAGGGCAAATAATTTTAATTTTATTAAGAAGACTTAAATTCACTGCCTAACGGTGGGCAGAGTCTTTAAAGCGAGATATTGCTTTTAGATTCTTAATAAGAAATAGAATACACATCTCAAATTTTCTCCATGGAAGACAGCTAGATTTGTTCCAAATCGTAAAGCTTACTGTACTTTTTCTTCCTAAAGCAGTATTTGTTATTAATAGAATCTCAGGGAACATTCAATCATTACTGTGTTAGCCAAAAGAAAAAACAAAATAACAATAGACCATGCAATAAAGAACCTAATGGCATTTGAGACCCCTCCCCCACCGCCTAAATACACGTGAGATGGAGGCTGGGAAAGCAAAGTAGCATATGAATTAGCAAAAACAAATAAATGAAAGCGTAAAAGTGGTACGACTTTTCTTTCTGGAAAATTCCCTCAATACGTGACTTTTTGTACTTTTCGTCCCTTCCATTCACCAGCAAGAGTGATACGGTCGCTGCAGGAGCCGCTTCCCTTCCTCGCGAGGTTGCTCAGCAATAAATCCGTGTGAAATAATAGCTTGCGCTCTTCCTGGTTAGAGCAGTTAATAACTGGTTAAGCGACACCTCCCTCCAATGGCTGTTTTCGTCGCCCCGGCGCAGTGTCTTCGCCCAGTCCCGTGCCTCTCCCTCCCGGAGAGCCCCCCTCTCCCGCCCGCGGCCCCGGCCCCGGCCCCGCAGCCCCGCCGCAGTCCGCGCGCCGGGACTCGGGGAGGCAGGAGAGGCTCAGGTGGCCGGAAGCGGCGCGGGGGGAAGCAGCGCGGCCGCTGCTCTCTGGGACTCGGGCGTAGACCGAGCGCGGTCCGGCGCGCACGGAGTTAACGGCGCCGCGGCACGCGGAGCGGAGACGGCGCGAAACCGCGAGGCCCCCNCCCCCTTCCATCTTCAATGCCAGCAATGGTTGGTTGAGTCTTTCAGATGATACCATTTCCCCACTTCTGGCAATTCTGCTTCTCTCTCAGACATTTAAAGGATCCTTGGGATCACACTGGGCCAGCCTAGATAATCCAGGACAACCTCCTTATTTTAAAGCCGAATGATTAGCAATCTTAATTTCACCTGCAACCTTACTCCTCCCCTTGCTGTATAAACTAACAGACTCACAGGTCAGGGAGTTAGGGACATGAATCTACTTGGGCACCATTATTCTGCCATTATAAAGAGGCAAGGGCAAGGGGTAGTCACTGGAACTAGATGAGGTAGCTGTATGGAAAGAAAGGGTCACCTGACAGGAAAGTGACCTTTGGTGAGACTAGATCCCCCAAATCAGAAGTGGTAGAGACCTTCTGGCCAATTTCCTCCATGACCACAGTGGACCAGGAAGCCAAGGAAAGACTTATTGTGTTAGTTGGGTGATCAGTGAGGAACTAGGGTTGCTTCTATGCAGCGAAGAGAATTTGGGTGTCTCTTAGTATTCCTATGTCCTGTAATAACCTTGGAAATTACAACTACAATCCACCAAGGGCAAGAAAAAACAGGAGCCTGAAGGTCTGGGTTACACCGCCCGGCAATCAACCTTGACCAGGTTAAATGTAGTCAGGAGATAAGGACATTTAGAGTGGATGGTGGATGGTGATGATTATCAATTAGGACCTGGGACCAGCTGCAACAGCAACAGCTCTTGTTTCTGACTCTTGTGTCTGAATTGCAGCTGGCTGCCAACTTTAAGGGACTCTGACTGATTGGACCCCATACCTCCCTGTTGGGGAAGGGGTTAGAGCATCTTGTACTCATAAGAAACGGAGTCCCTACAATGTAGTGTGGGAGTCAACAATGGAAACTAGTGAATCTGAGTGGTGCGAGGAGTGGGTTATACTCAAATCTATGTTCATCCTCATATTTCCCCGGCACCGATAGCCTCCTGGCCTCTACTGACACTACCAGAGGCTGACCACAGCTTTCTCCGGAAATGGTAAGTCCTTCACCTTGATNGTGTGTGAGTGTGTGTGTGTGTGTGTGTGTGTGTGTGTTCCCTCTATCTGTGTGCATACACAGGGTAACGACTCCTGCATACATTTTCTTCGCAAACAGAGCTGGGGATGGGGTCTCTCCATGGCGAGCCCTCCTCTATGTAAGCAGTGTGGGCTTAGAGTTTCCTTTTTCTGTGTCCGTGTGACTTCGTTTGCGTATGTGTTTATCAAAGGACAGACTCCTCTGAGAACCCATTAAAAGGCACGACTTGCATTACAAGCAGCAGCAGCCTGCTGAATCCAGTTGTTCAGGACTTCCAGGCTGCAGTGATCATTTCAGCACCATGAACAGATCACATCTCTGGTGCCAGAAGACTGCATCACTTCTGCAGACAGAAATGCCATCAACAGAAAAGTCCTTTTCAGATCAGAATGCCTTCTTAACATCTCCCGTTTCCTCTAAGTATAAATACAGTTCTATTTCAGTAGAGATCATGTTGGGATTTTATAAATTTTTAAAAGAGACACTGATGGCGCCTTGCTTTAAAGAGTGGGGGCAAAGTGCATCTACCCTAAATCGATCCTGCAGCCCCTCAATCCTCCTCCCCATGAGTACGCATTGTAGCTGTGCACTTCCTTAAGCTACACATCTCTCCTAGACTTTTAGAATCATCAACCTTTCTCAGAGTGTCTCTTAGACAAGATAAGAACAACCATCCAACACATTCCATGTTAGGGAAGTGCCTTTGGGAGAGAGGAAACAAATTTTTGTGAGTTTCACCATGACTCCATGAATCTTGCAAACTAGCAGTGTCAAGATTTGTAATGAAAAGGCTCAAAAAAAAAAATGTCTCTAGTGACTTTAGAACAATCTTTAATCTGAACCAAGCCCAGGTGTGTGATTCTTACATCCCATGAAGTATGACAGTTTACAATACAATAGCTTGTTGGGAACAGATATGAAGGTTAATTTGGAAAGAAAGAAATATCCACAGCTTAAAAAGTGTGCAACTTGTTTCAGTGCTGTAGCCCTCCCACCACAACTGCTAATGTGTTGTGATATATGTATCAGGAACGTAAAATTTGACAGATAATCGTGGTCTTTTCTCTATTACATGGAACATCCAGTTAGTCACAGATTGTTTAGAAGCCTGGACATAACAGACTCTCTTCATGCATTAGCTCGACAGATTTGTGTAGAATGTACTTCCCTGAATCCCTCAGGAAGTTTTGAGGAATACTGCAGTCTGACAAAAGGTATTTGTATCTAACTGTGAGCAGCCTGGCTAGCAGAGGGGAGTTATTGGAAAGCTTGTTAACCTTTCTATTATCTGGATTTGATCAACAACAAAATGATTTAGGCATGATACCAAAAATAAGACAAGAAAGAGGCCAAGGAAAGGGGTGGAGGGAGCCTCTGGGATATCATAGAGGGGGGTTTCGTTGCTTCTTTTTAAGACCCAGGAAAATGTAGTGAGTTCACAGGAGATGCTGTCAGGAGTGGAGTGCACATTGCAAAAGGGTGCGTTTCTGTTTTGCAGCAAAATTTACCGAGTTTCCGCGGAATGTGACGGCAACCGAAGGGCAGAACGTGGAAATGTCCTGCGCTTTCCAGAGCGGCTCTGCCTCGGTGTACCTGGAGATCCAGTGGTGGTTCCTGCGGGGGCCGGAGGACCTGGAGCCTGGGGCCGATGTGGCCGGGGCACAGGTAGCGGAGTTGCGTCGCCCGAATTTCCTGCTTCGTGTCCGGTCCACTCACTGACTTAGACTCCTGAATGTCCAGCCAGGACTTTGACCAAGATGGTGTTGGGGCGCCCCTGGGAACACCCCTGGCTCTCCTGGCGGCAAGGATGACACCTAGGGATGCCCGGGGGTGAACCCTGTCCTGGCGACACCTCGTTAAAGCCAAGGGAAAGCAGGTTGTCTAGTCTTTCTGGGTGAAGAACTGGGAATAGACTCCTCCTTTTAGTACTGGACATTTTCAGCAGCTCTAGATAGCACTGCTGCGTTGATATCCCCGAACACTCGCTATCCCTTCTGTATGGTGGGATGGGGGAAAATTCTGTGGGTTTTCCATCACCCCCACCCCACCCCCTTGGGTTCTCACCACCTCTGCCAGACGCAGAGGGAGGGAGCGGGGGAGGGGAGAGAGGGAGAGGAGTGGGAGACTGAACGGGAGGGGGAGAGACAGCGGAGGGGAATGGAAGGGGAGAAAGGAGGTGGGAGGAGACCGGGGAGGGAGACGGGAGACGGGGAAGATGTGTATAAGAGACAGGTCTTACAGTNGGTCCCCGGGCGCAGCCACAGGGATTGGTCCCCTGGCGGGTAGCTGGGGCAGCGCCCCTCCCTCCGGGTTTGCGCTGCGGACGCCTCGGGCTGGGCGAGTTCTGAGCCTCCGTGTGCCCCACTCCCCGTCCCTCCCCACAGGCTGAGCTGCTGCCAGACCGGGACCCTGACGGAGACGGGACCAAGATCAGCGTGAGTGTCAGCGAAACCGGTGCACTCAGGCCCGGGGCACCAGTTAGTGAATTTCGGTTTTCAAAAGTGTTTATACTTACTGTTCCCAGTAGAGGAAATTTCCACACGCAGGGCGAGAGCCCTCTGGCTCTGTCATACCTTACCTCACTGGGTTCAAACACATTGAAGTAAATTTAGAATTCATACAATAAAATTATTTACCATAATGGCGTAAATATTTGAAAAATTACTTGAGAATCATTTTGCACCCAAGGAGGAATGTGACACTTTCTTGATTTTATTAACTATAAGAGTACATTCAAATTTATACCAATAATTATCCTTCGATAGCAAGTGAAAGATGAAAATCTTCCCAGGCAGAAAAAAAAAAAAAATTAAAGCATCCAACAGGGTGTTGAAGTTGTAATTAAAATAGCTCAACTTCCAATGTCATTGGCATTAGAAATGCCAATGTTCAAAATCATGTAATATTAGACCAAAAGCCAATATAAATATAAATGCATTGTTAGAGGAGGTTAACCTGTTGAAAATACAGAGATGTGTTTCTACTATGCTGGTTATTACTGCTTATAAATGTCTGAAATTAAAAAAATATATATTTACTATACCGCAGAGGAAGCCATCTAGAATCACTTTATACTAATAGAATTGCTTAGTTTGGTGATAATTAGTAAACAAGTTTCTATTAGTAGAAGTAATATGTGTATAAGGAATCTGAAAATCACATTTTAAAAGGAAACTTATTCTGAGGCTATTTTAGGCATGTATAAAGTGATAGAATATAGGGGTTACATCATAATTAAAAATGTAAAAATATGCTAATATAATCAAATTCTCTAAATATATAATCTCAGCATGGAAAAAAATATCAAAAATAAGATATAAACCAGAAACTCCCAATTTCTTTTCATAAACTCAATGACTTTTTAGACTCTTTCAATTTAATTATTCTTATATCACAGACTCTGTTGTTTTCCAACAGTGCTAGAAAAGCTTTATTGGTAAGATCAGTTACTAATGATGTTTTCCTTAAATATTCATTTATATATACACATATAATTAGATAGATTGTTTATTTCCTATTCATCTTTCATTCTTCACCCAAACCCCAATCCTCCAAAGACCAGTGGTAAAGCAGCCTCACACATCTTAACCTAGAGAAACATGCAGTTAGTTGCATAGTCATGCACACAACTGCTAACAGCATTATCAGTGCCCAGAGTTCATACATCTAGTCAACTGGAAAGAGCTCTAAACACAGAGGTAGAAAGTAGTGTGTTCTCAGTTCACTTGGTATGTGACCTTGAACATAAGTCCTAAGCCAGCAGTTAATTTGAATTCCCAGGAGAGTTTTTACAAAATATAATATGAGCTTTGCCCTGGAGAGATGCAGAGTGTTTCTGCATTAATCCAAATGAGAGTATTTTCTCAACCTCCTCAGATGATTCTAGTGTACAGTCAACACTGACAAGCACTGACCCAAATCCCCTAAGCCTCAGTTTACTATAAAATGGAATAATAACAATATATAAGCACTCAGACTACCTCAACATTATCAGGACACCCAGTTGAAAATATATTTGAAACTACTGTTTCCCATTAGTTTTACAGTCCTAATAATATTCATATGTAACTTTCATGTACATAAATGCATACTTATGGTTATGGTTCAGATGTTGAAAACTGTTTATATATACAACTCTGTATGTAAAAACCAGATGAACACTTCCCAAATTTTCTAAATTACTTATGGCTGTTTGAAAGTATAATGCCCAGTACAGGAATAACTTTCTGCCTTCTCACTTCTCTTCTTTGCCTTTTGAAATTAATTTGGAAATTATCCAAATCCAGATCTTGAATGTCATATGAATTCCATCATTGTCAGTCATGGATAATATAATAACATGATGTATATCAAATCTACCTCTTCTGAGAACGATGCTTACAGATCTATTGCATATCATGTATAATAACATGATGTATATCAAATCTACCTCTACTGAGAACGATGCTTACAGATCTATTGCATATCATATATATTCTATATAACCATATATATATTCTTGCTGTTAATCTGGTATAAACAGTATCAGAAGTGGGAGTCAGTTTCTATTTTGAAAATCAAAGCAGTGTTTAATTAATGGCATCTCAAGTTCCAGCAGCACACAGACCTTGTGGTAGGGGCATGTACTCCAAGTGATAGGATTTCAGGTGATATTAATTTGCTCCCTGAGTCTTGCCACCCCATGACTATAGGTCAGACTGCACCAACAGCTGGAGTAAAAACTTTACTATCCAAGTCTGTTTTGTCAGTTCATTTAGTAATCATCCTGAAGTGAGGGTTAAAAGCACATTCCCACTTAAACTCAGCTGTGACCAACAGCATGTTTTTGTGATTTCTCAGAGTGGTAGGTAGCCTACAGTGAAGAAGAGAGGCTTTGTAAAGTTAGGTTCTTCTTCATTCAGTTGAGCTCACCTGGCAGAGGCCAGTCCCCTGATGGAATCATGGTAGAGCTGGTACCAAATGCAAACCATGTGGCTGATGGAATCTGGTTCAGCTGGACTGAACTCATGTTTCCATGATCTTGTGAATCTAGGTGTTAATAGAATAAGATAAATAAGATCTTCTAATTAGACTGCTGAGGAAATAAAAAAAACTTTCTGACTATGGCTGTGAGGCCTTTAAGACCTTTTAATTTTCCAACCTTAGCAAGCTCAGGACAAGATACGGAAACCAAATGACTTGATGTAGCACTTTGTTTTTTTACCTGCAATTTTTCAGACAGTGAAAGTCCAAGGGAATGACATCTCTCACAAGCTTCAGATTTCCAAAGTGAGGAAAAAGGATGAAGGCTTATATGAGTGCAGGGTGACCGACGCCAATTATGGAGAGCTTCAGGAACACAAAGCCCAGGCCTACCTAAAAGTCAACGCCAACAGCCATGCCCGGAGGATGCAGGCCTTCGAGGCCTCACCCATGTGGCTGCAGGATATGAAACCTCGCAAGAATGTCTCCGTGGCAGCTCCCAGCAGTATGCACAGCTCTGCCAACCAGCGAGTGCCCTCCACTTCCAGCCCTCAAGAGGTAGCCAAAATCCCCAAACAAAGTCCACAATCAGGTATGGAAACCCATTTTACCACTCACAAACTCTCCACAGGAAGATGGGTCAGTGTAGACAGACTTATGTGTGATGGTTTCTCTAAAATTGGAAAGCTAGTTCAGTTAAAATGAGGATGAGCTATGAGAGCTGGAGGCTGATCTTCCTGAGGGTGTGAATTGCCCCATTAGTCGCTGTCAGTGCTTCATGTCCAGGGAATCTGAGGGCTGGACTTCTTTTCCTTCTGTATTTACACATTATAAACACAATAAATCATGTGCATTTGGTTGCATTATAAATGCATGTTCATTTTCTCTACAGATTTATGTATCGATAATGACCCAAATTAAGAGACTTTCACTTCATCATCATGTAAATGAATGAGACACACCACATTTTCAGGGACCTATAGCTTTAAGCAGGACCAGTTACCAAGGGCTTCTGTTTTGAAGGAGAAACTTCAGCTGTCTGTGATGAAAGTAATTATGGTAATAGGAGGAAGTAAGGGGTGTGAAAAGCAGAAAGTGGTACAGTGATAAGGCAGCTCCTGTCAATGTGGCTTCGATGCCAATTTAGAAGCTTAGTCACACATTTTCTAAGTCAGCTGTGCAAGTTAAAGCTGTTCTGAATAGCATTAATTTATGCACTGATTCAGCCAATGGAAACTCACTGAAGTTTTAACCTTGGCATGGAATGAGCAGTACCTTACACTACCCTAGACTGTTCTCCATCCTGCTCAAATGCTTGATGCAGTATTATAGGATGAAGGGAGCATAAAATGTTGAATTTCTCATTTTTGAGTTTGTCTCTTTATAGTTTATCATTGAAGAATTATTGATACTACTATTGTAATAGAAAATTATATTGCTAACATTCAAATTCTTTTTAGCTACTAGATTTTTAAAATTTCATCATTTTATCAGGATGATTTATATATAAAAAAATTTCAATATATTTTTACATTTATATGTAAAAATATGTGTATATATATATATATATATATACATATATACATATATCAGTCACGTCGAACTCGAGACCCCATCAACTGTAGCCTGCCAGGCTCCTCTGTCCATGGAATATTCCAGGCAAGAATACTGGAGTGGGTTGCTATTTCTTCCCTTTCTCCAGGGGATCTTCCCAGCCCAGGGTTCAAATCTGTGTCTCCTGTGCTTCCTGCATTGGCAGGTAGATTCTTTACCACTGAGACATCTGGGAAGTCCATGTGTGTGTGCATGTATATATCTTTAAATACTTATTTATAAACAATATTTTAAAAATAATATATGCCACCCTAGATTCCTCCTTAGGCTTCATATGCTAATGGAGACTTTGTTATGAGCTTGACTAAGGGTCCCTGTGATGTAGGTAAGCAGCTATCCCAGCATGTATTGCTTATGGCACATTATGCCATGCTGAAAGGAGACAGCTTCTCTGAAGCCATATTTGTGTGACTTTGTCTCATTTTCATCTTTATCATCTCTTTTGTTCCCCAAAGGAAAAAAACCAAGGTAAAAATATATATATTTATACACATGTATACACACACACACATACACACACACACATGTATGCACACATACACCTAACAGTTGTAATAATTTTTAGCCATTATTTGGTAAAGATTTTATACTTTTGGAGACATTGTCTTCGTTCTTTTCTCACTGTCAAAAGAAGAACCTAAATGCTATATTCAAAATTACAGAGACCATTCAGCAGACAATTTGCAACCTAACTGATGAGGACTCCAAATCATGGAACTGAAGTTATTAGCCTGCATAGAATATTCCAGGCTAGGAATCATAAATCCATTTTGTGGAATCAGATTACTTATCCCAGATGAAGGATTCTAAGCATAGAATGAAAAGTTCTATTTCTAAATTCTTCACATTTTGGATTGAATAATGTACTCTAAAAAGATTCATTTTATTTTAATATATTTTTCTTAGTCTTGTGATTGGTGCTAAATGGCAAAAGCTATACAAATCTAACAAATTTCAGAGAGAAATCACCACTCATTTTACAACCATCACCAGCTTCACCCATTGCTTCTTCTAAAGGAACAGGGTGTACTGCTCATGGAAGCCTGTATCCATCCAAAGCCATTTCCACTAAAAATGATCAGCAGTAGCAAAGGTTAATCTGAAACACATTAAAAATTCTCATTTCTGTTTTTTTCTATGATTGAATACTGAAAAATATTTTATATGCATTTAACATTTTCAAACTTCTGGTGCAGAAGCGATGGTGGCCCAGCCACTCGTTTTATTCATGTGCAAGTCTCTGTGCTTGCACAGTTATTGCATAAGATGGAGCATTTGGGTTAGATATCTACATAATATTTCCTCTAACACCCACATCCTGATTTGTAATTTTGCTTTATGATTTTTCAGGTTATATTCAAATACAAATAAAGCTGATTTCAATGCCATGCTTCATTTATTCACCCTCCAACCTTTCGAGAACTTGTATGCCAAGCACAATGATACAAAAATGGAAGACATACTTCCATTCTTCAAAGAGTTAATCATTTTTATATTTTCATTTGTGGGAAAACAAAATATTTGTAAATAACACTGACCACGCATCTTTGTTTTCCTGTTTTATTAAAGGCAAGACATGATGAAGACAAAATAATTGAAATCTTGCCTTTACAGACCAAGAGTTATATTAGCCTTTTGTTTTTTCACTTGATATAGGGAGGCATGTATCATCCATGGTGTCTGTGACACTATAATACCAACCTGTTATGAAAAGCTGGGCTGTTGGCCTTTTTTTTCATCAGTTTTTACTTAGTTGACTGAACTATTTAGTTTGAGATTCTCAGTTCCTAGTTCATACTTCTTTCTGTCAAAGTAGTTCTGTCTCTCTTTGAAGGAAAAGTATTAGCTGAAAGTAACTCTGAATATATATTATAACATTCAAATTTTCCTAGAGCAGAAATTTATGTTAAAATATAGAAAAATAGTCTTTTATTATCTGTATATCACAAAATATATAGCTACTTTACCAGATATTTTCTTCAAAAGCTAATGCACATGTGACTATCCAATTGAGCTGTATCTTTATGATATTTATTTTTAATTCTTTTAATTCTACCTACATTTGATAATCCACAATTAGAACCAAAATACTGAAGAAAAATCATAAAGCAAATAAATAGAACTTGGCTTTTGCAGTCCCTTAGGTTTTTCTCTTCTGCAATCTTTGTAGCCATAACTAACATTTAGAATGCCCTATAGGTGTTCTGAGGGTAACAAGTCCTGATTGTAGCATGAACTGGTTTAGTTCCATCTGCACTGAGAACAGATCCCCAAATATCTCAATAAACTACACCATTCTCTACTGATTTCTTTGTGTCTCATGGAGAACATCTACTTTAGACAGAAGCCAAACATTCTCTCCATCCACCACCACCCCAGTTTCCTACTTTTGTCCTTCCACACCCAGTCTATACTCCCTTCTGTGGATCCCCTCTCCACACCCTTGCCAACAAGCCAGTGAAGCTATGAACACAGCCCGGCCCAGTCCCACCCCAGCCTGGCAGCTGCACCCCTAAAGGTCACACCCACAGCCCCACTCCTCAGCTGCTGGTCTCCTGAACTCCCCTCTGGCCCCTTCAAGTTGACTGTTAGCATTCCCCTTTCTGTGGACTTCTCCAACTAAATTCCTCTCTTAAACGTAGTTCTTTTCCCATTCTCAGTGCTCCAGTCTCATCCATTTCTATGGTTTCAACTACTAAGTTTTCCTTAGAAAATTTCTCAATCTGTTGCAAAAAGGGTAACCCCTTTCAGGGCCTGAGAGTGCACTTCTGTCTAACACTCTGAAACGAATTGTCTGAGGAGACACAAGCGCTGACCAAGCAAGAGACTTTTTTGGGAAGGGGCACGTGGGGGGAGAGCGGCGAGGCATGGGGACCCGGGAGAAAGTCGGCCCCAGGAATCGCAGTCTCGGCTCACCCTAATGGGGTCAGTCGCCAGCCTGTCTGTGGCCACGCATCCTGCTTGGCCCATAGTCGGTGACTCGGGGTCCTTGCTGGTGGCTTGCACATCGCTCAGCCAAGATGGGTTCCAGCGAGGAGGATTCTGGGAGGTGGTAGGACCTCATAGGTCGGGCATAGGAACTGGTATCTCCTCTCTTCTGTTGACCTTTCCCAAATCCTTCCTGTCATTGGTAGCTTGTAGGTTCCACGTTCCTCACCAGAACTTCCTGTTGTAAGATGACTGATGCAAGCGGTTGCTGCTGTGCCTGGCCAAGGCAGGTGGTTTTGGTCAGTGGTCCCCCTGACAGATTGACAGTCTGATCCTGACTTCTTTCTGGAAAGCCAGACGGGGCTCCTGCTGTCCCATTAAGCTCCCTTCCCCCACCGCGCGTCCGCCCCAGGAGCCCTGCACAGAGCAGAGCCCCTGCACAGCGGTTAGCAGCAGCTGCTGACGCACGGGCCGTGTCCCCACCCTGAGCCTGCACTGGGTTGTGGCTGCCGTGACGAGATAGGAAGGAGTAACGCCTCACCAGCCGATTCGAGGCCTTTCCTACAGCAGGATAGGCAGCCTCTGCTGTGGCCTCAGAGCCAGCCATTGAGCACCGAGCGCAGCTGCCCTGAGACACGGTGCTGACTGAAGGCAGCAAGCCTTTGAATTGAGCCCCAGCTGACCATCCTCCAGACCTGAGAGACGTGATAATAAATTGTTGTCTTAAGGTGCTAGGCTTTAGGGTGGCTTGTTTCGTGGCAATAAATATTTAGATTAGGTCCCTAAATATTCAAAAATCGAATTTATTATTTTAGCTTTCTCACACACACAAAAATGTTCTCCCTCTGGTGTTCCCCAGTTCTCTTAATAACACCATCACAGGTAGTGAGGAAATCTTGAATATGCTCATATCTCAATATGTGGAACACGTCACAACAGAACATAAGTATTAAATAATTATCATTTCCAAAGCACTATCACAGATTTTCAAGGTCTCTTTTCCAGCTGTTTCTCCAGATTTCCTAACGCTCACACATAATCTTCTAAATTGCTCTTTCCTGAATGTTTTCAGATCTTTCTTACCTCTATGACTTTGAAAATGATATTTTCTTTCCCCCTTTTTGGACTTGTACTCAAATGCAGATTCTTTTATAAAACTTTCTCCTGTTGTCTTAGTCAGAATGGGCTGTTTCCTCATTCAGGTCCCCACAGCAACTTGTTTACACTTATTTTGAAGTCCTCATTGTATCCTTTTCCCTGGGGCGTTCCTCCTTTCAGTACCAAAAAGTCCCATTTTCTGGGAAACCTGACACACAGACAAAATAGTAGTCACCCTAAAGATGACTTTTTGGCTACAGAGATCACCCCTTCTTTTGCCTTCCTATAAGTAAGTGTCTAGGACAAGTGGACGTCTTCTTTGGGGAGAAAAGGAAGAGAGAGAGGGCAGATATAACTTTGCTTTTGTCTTTTTGTCATATATTTGCATAAATCGATTACATTGCCTCTGTTTCAAAAAAACGATCAAGAGTCCTAAACAGTGTTTTTCAAATGCAGATGTCCTGCGCCAGACTTGCAAAGAAGCTTATTAAAAAGTTCATATCCCAGAACAAATGTCTGAGTCTAGAAGCAGATATACCCATTTTTATGAACAGTCAATTATGAGAATCACTCTCTCTAAAAAGTTCTTATGAGTGAGACAAAAAAATTCATTATATACTATGAGATGTGTGTGCATGTGTGTGATACTAAAAAATACACTTTTAGAAACTGGTCTTTTGTTATTGTTTTTTCCAGTATTGTTTTGGACTTTTGTAAAACTGTTCTCTTCAAGCTGGCATTCATAAGAAAATTGGCCATAGTTAAGATGTAGTTATGTTTCCATATGGGGTTGCTCAGCAGGAATATGGATTCTCTGAACTCAGAAATATTATTGTTGTGTTTTCAACATGATGTGAACCTGAGCACTGAGAGGCAGCTGCTGCTCCAGCTGCTAGAATCCAAGGGCTCCGGAAACTCCTCTCTGGCTTACAAATGTAGCAGCTTTCCAAAAGTGGTCAAAGTTAGATAAATGATCTTACAACTTATTTCAGAGCTGGTGAGGGGAGGTAGATGAGAGGCTCAGTATCTTGCTGAAGATTATTTTCATGAGTTAAAATATGAAGAAATGGTGCACGACATCCAGGTAGAGAGCCACATGTAAAATCCAGACCTCAATGTTGATTTTGGTATAAAGATCCAACTTGGCTGCTTACACAGGTTAAATTAATTTGATCATTGCAATTCTATCAGTTAAATGGCTGCTATGTAAATCAAGCAGCCATGAATAAGATGAAAAATAGATTTGAGGCAATGCTTTGGATAATACAGGTCAAAGAATCTGCTGAAGCTATGTTTAAGTTTGAATTATGCAGGGTAAGAGTCTGTACTGGCTAAATTCTCCTGTAAACTATATTTAACTTAAATGGTTGAGATTCAGTAACTAGCTGGGTCTGTAAAACCAAGGCTCCATTTTGTGCTGTAAGGGTTTTTTCAATGCATGGACGCTTAAGTGTTCTGCAAGGTTCATTTGTGATTACTGGGGCCCTGTGATTGAGGAGCCATGAAGCAGAATTTGCCAGTGTTCTAAGACCTTGTCACGAATGATTTCATTCTCCTTAAGGTTTCAGGAAGCTGCCAGAGGAGCTTTATCTGGATAGATGACCAAAGGGTTGAGAAGTTGCTGGAAAGACCTCACTCTGTTGGTCAAAATAGCGCAAATTCTCAAGAAAGGCAAGGGCTCCTTCCAAGGAACACTGCTGCCACCTATAGCCTGACAGGTGTGTGCATTTCAGCTGCGCGTGCTCAGTTGCTCGGTTGTGTCTGACTGTGATCCCATGGACTGTACCCTCCAGACTCCTCTGACCATGGGATTTTCCAGCAAGAATACTGGAGTAGGTTGTCATTTCCTATTCTATGGGATCTTCCCGACCCAGGGGTTGAACCGGTGCTTCCTGCGTCTCCAGAGCTGGCAGGCAGCTTCTTTACATCTGCGCCAAAGAGGCAGAAATCCAAGGGAACATGCTTCTTAGGCCAGCTGGTTCTCTCACCAGGGGAGGTGGTGGGCACAGCTATTAGACTGTTCTCATCTCATGTCCGTCACTCACAGCTGTGTGTACCTCTGCTTCCTCAGTTATTAAATAGGAATGATTCTCATGGTTGTGAGAAGTAAATGGAATTATATACATAGAGATAGAGAGTGTGTCACTGATCAACTCTTGATAAGTGAGTAGGTGTGTAAGGCTCTGTGTAGGTGATGAGCTAAAGAAGGGAGAATGGGTCTTCATTCCTGACTACCTTTTATTGTTCATAATTTTAGAGATTCCTTTTTTTTCTTCTGTCACAGTGATGTTAATTAATGATAAATTGTCCCCTACATAACCATACCACATTAGCCACCAACTGTTTTGACCAAGGTTATAACTAGATGGTTGACTTTATTGGTTACAAAATAATAAAATTCCAAAGGATTTTTAGGACTTTGAACTGTGACTTGAATAAGTAATGTGCTTATGGAAGCTGAAGTTATACACACTGTATGCTATTGTAATTAAATTCAAGCTTTCAGAAAAGACCCTCAGAATTTTTTTTTAATCACAAAATAACTATGGAAAGTGAAAATGAAAGTCTCTCAGTCATGTTCGACTCTTTGCGACCCCACAGGTGCCTCTGAAAACATAAACAAGAATATTATTAAAAGCTTTAAAAGGAGAGAAAAGCAAAATGGATTTAGAACCTTATAATACGAATGACATAATAGAAGTAGATAACATTGTTTCCCAGATACCTTGTTTCTTGAGTGAGCTGCATACAAATCTCTCTGAACCTCAGAGTCCTTATCTATAAAATTGAGGTAGTGACACATGTGCCCCAAATAACATTTTAGCATTGTGTCATGATATATTTTAAACATCTAGCAGAGTAAACCTGGCACGTGTGTGAGGTCGTCACTTTTTGGTTCTTGGAAATAACCATGCATAAAGAGGGCAATAAAGGAACATAAATATAAACAAAGAACCCTCTAAAAGAGTAAAATACAATAATATCTGATGCATTAAAATATAATAATTAAAACTGAATTTATTTAATAGCAAAAAAAATTACAGTTTAGGCTGCATATCCAAATGAACTAAGAATGAATCCAAATGAATTAAGAGCTACATATCCAAATGAACTAAGAATTAATCCAAATGAATCAAGAATTCCAAATGAATTAAGAATGAATCCAAATGAATTAAGAGCTACATATCCAAATGAACTAAGAATGAATCCAAATGAATTAAGAGCTGAGCAGAAAAGAGAAATTTGACACAGGAAGATTAGCATAAAATCAGAGACCTGACGGTTTAACCTTACTAAAGAAAGTTTAAAGTTACAAAATATACAAATGAAAATAACATTGTACTATAAATAATTTAAAACACTTGTTTGATTAAGTGGTGTAACAGACAGGGAAATATTTATGTCTAATACTCANGAGACCTGACGGTTTAACCTTACTAAAGAAAGTTTAAAGTTACAAAATATACAAATGAAAATAACATTGTACTATAAATAATTTAAAACACTTGTTTGATTAAGTGGTGTAACAGACAGGGAAATATTTATGTCTAATACTCAGGGAAAGAAGGGAAAATGGCCACTTTAGAAATGAAAATGATTATGTAATCCACTCTAAATGACTTAGAGATATCAAAAGTGATCATGTAATATTGATAAGCTCAAACCAAAGATATAAACTTAAATCAGTTCTCCATTTGACAGCAATAACCAAATAGAAATTATTTGCAGCATAATATAATCCTCAATAGTAAAAAGAAAAGGGTATAACATATCTAATTTTTTAAAAGAATAGCAAATAAGTAGTATAAATACGAAAATGATTAGAACATTTTCTTAGAAAAGTTTCAGTTCAGTTCAGTCAGTCGTGTCCGACTCTTTGTGACCCTATGAATCGCAGCACACCAGGCCTCCCTGTCCATCACCAGCT
>SJYV01028817.1:0-14540 GCA_006410875.1 Neotragus pygmaeus | reverse complement strand
TCACTCAGCCCCTGCCTCCAGCCCTTTTCCGCACTTCACATTCATGTGTCCACCTAGGAGTCTTCTCAGGGGCTGTTCCTTCTGCCTAGCATGCTCTTCCCACGCAGCCTCCCAGCCTGGGCTCATACGACACCTGCTCCACGAGCCGCCCACACCATGACTCCCCCCATTTCAGCACACTGCCTCCAGCAAGGCGTGCACCCCAGGGCCTCCCCATTCTGCTCTTCATTTGATCAGCTCAGGCTGCTGTGAAAGAATGCCAGACGGGGTGGCTTACAGACAACAGAAATGTACAGATCACGGCTCTGGAGGCTGCAAGCCCAAGGTCAGGGTGCCTGCGTGGTAGGGTTTGTCTGGGAGCTCTTCTCACTGTGTCCTCCCGGGGCAGAGAGCACACGGGGACACAAGCTCTCATGTGACTCAGTGCAGTTCAGGTCAGTCGCTCAGTCGTGTCCAACTCTTTGCGACCCCTTGGACCGCAGCACTCCAGGCTTCCCTGGCCATCACCAACTCCTGGAGCTTGCTCAGACTCACGTCCATCGAGACGGTGATGCCATCCAACCATCTCTCCCGGGGCACTAATTCCATCACAGGGACCCCACCCTCAAGACCTCCTCTCATCTCCGCCCAAGGGCTCCCCATCCTAACACCATCACACTGGGGCGTAATGCTTCAGTATTTGATTGGGGGGCATGCATTCCATCCGCAGCCCTGTTCTTTTCTATGGTTATCACTTTTTGACAATGTATTAAATGCCTGTTTATTAGGTAATTTAACCTATCCATATCAGGTGGCTCAGTGATAAAGGATCCACTTGTCAATTCAGGAGACACAAGACATGTGGGTTTGATCCCTGGGTCAGGAAGAGTCCTGGAGGAGGAAATGGCAGCCCACTCCCGTGCTCTTGCCTGGAGAATCCCATTGACAGAGGAGCCCAGTGAGCTACAGTCCATGGGGTCAAAATCAAGCACAGCTTAGCTCCTAAGCAACAATAACAACAAAGTGTTCACACCACAACATCTGAAGAGACAGGCTGTTCCCAACATTTCACAAGTGCCTGCCGTGTGCCAGGCGGGAGCTGTGGGGTTCCTCTAGCAGCATCTCTTCGAAAAAATGTTTAAGGAAAGTAAGTATTTTTGAAATACGTAGAGCCGTACGTAAATGATATGATGAGCTTTAAGATACACACCTGGGAAACCATCGCCACAATCTACGCGATGGACTCATCCATCGCCTCTGAAGCTTCTTCCGCTCTGAGTTGTCACTTTGTGACAAGGACCCTTAACCTGATATCTACCCTCTGAGCAACTGTGTGTGTGTGTGTGTGTGTGTGTGTGTGTGTGTGAATTAGTCACTCAGTCATGTCTGACTCTTTGCGATCCCATGGACTGTAAGCTCGCCAGGCTCTGCTGTCAGTGGGATTCTGCAGGCAAGAAAACTGGAGTGGATAGCCATTCCCTTCTCCAGGGGACCTTCCCGGCCCAGCGACCGAGCCCTCTGGAAGCACACAGTGCAGCTCTCGCAGGCCCCGGGCTGGACAGGCGCTCTCTAGGACTCATCACTCATCCTGCAGAGCTGAGTCTTCACGCCCTTTGTGAAGCTTCTCGTGTCCCCTTTTGTATCATCTCTTCGGTGTAGGATTAATCTCTTGGTGCTCAAGGTGAGGAAACAGAGGCCTGAAGACGCTCAGAGTTGGGACTCGAAGGGGAGCCCCGGGCTCTGAGGCTGGGAGGGGATTCCCAGGTTAGGGTGGTGTGAATGAAAAATGTTGCTGCTATGTCAGCAAATAAAGCGTGTGGAAGCCATCAAGCCATCACCCGCCTGGCTGGAAGGTGAGTCCTAAGGGAACTCAGGATGAGAAAGCACAGGAAACTGGCCCCAGAGAGATAAACTGCATATCCGAGGAATCATTTCAGCGAGCCCACACTCTTGCATCTTCCCATTCAGAGAAAGGCACTAAATTCCTTAACTTGAGGGGTCTGTTGTTCAGTTGCTAAGTCGTGTTGCACTCTTTGCAACCTCATGGACTGCAGCAGACCAGGCTTCCCTGTCCTTCATCATCTGCTGAAGTTTGCTCAACTTCATGTCCATTGAGTCGGTGATGCCATCCAACCATCTCATCCTCTGTTGTCCCCTTCTCCTCCTGCCTTCAATCTTGCCCAACATCAGGGTCTTTTCCTATGAATCAGCTCTTTGCATCAGGTGGCCAAAGTATTGGAGCTTCAGCTTCAGCATCAGTCCTTCCGATGAATATTCAGGGTTGATTTCCTTTAGGATGGACTGGTTTCATCTCCTTGCAGTCCAAGGGACTCTCAAGAGTCTTCTCTAGCATCATAGTTCAAAAGCATCGGTTCTTCGGTGCTCAGCCTTCTTTATGGTCCAACTCTCACTAAGAGCCATCTTTTGTTGCAAAAAGCCCTATATATTCTGGTTTCCCCGACAACTCATCAGAGGAGTACCTCAGAATTCTCTGAGATGCTATGTCTGGGGCTTAAGTCCTCAGATCTGTCCATCGAATAGAACATAACTCCATGTTTAGACTGTGCTTTTTTTTCAGTCAGTGGTGGGGAGTGGGCACAGAAGTTAGCGGAAAATAGCAAGTGTGCCAGGACCAGCCAGGAAAGGTGGGTGGGAAAGGTGGAGCTTGGGTGGGGGAAGGGGGATTGAAGAGGGGGTAGAAGCTCTGGGAAGGAACAGACAGGGGCTGTGGCCGGTGGACCCACAGTCAGGGACACGCTTCAGGCCTGCCTGCCATTCAGCTCTGACCTGGTTCCCCACCTGCAGAAGGACTGGCCAGCTCTCCCACCCATCCTGTCTTGGGCCCCCCTGGGAAGTGCTCTTGTGCAAGGGGCGGTGGGTGAGGCCCCAGGACTGTCCTGGATGCCAGGCAGTGGGCAGCAGGACCACAGGCGGGTGAGGGTGGCAGATCCCAGTTCCCTCCCTCACTGATTTAGGCGGCACCAGGGCCCCTGGGGATGGGGGCCCTGGGAACGGGGGCAGGGAAAGCTGCCTCTTTCCAGCCCACACCCTGGAGGACTGGGCAGCACCTGACTCAGTCCCGACCCTGGGCCTCCCCGTCCAGCCACGATGCCAGGCATCCCCTGTGCTGCCCCTCACCCCCCACCCTGGATGCCCGCTGAAGCTGAGTGGAGAGGAGGGCTCCCTTCTCCATGAGCTTCTTGCCCTGCTGGGCTCTGAGCAGGGGTCAGGCCTGATGGGACCCTGGTCACTGGGCATTTCTGCCATGGCTGTGGCTGCAGCAGCAAATGGGACCACCTCGTGCTTTTCTAGGCTCTTAGCCTGCATTAAAGGCATTAAGAGCATCTTGCCTTGATCCTGAAGATGGATCCACGAAATTACCGTGAAATGAGATGGAAAAAGACAGGCCGGCAGTTCCCTTTTCTCTAATCTCCTTATTTGAGCTCAATTTGATGTTCAAACAGACCCCGATGCCGACACTGCATTTTGCCAAAGAGATTTCGAAGGGTGAGGTACGAGATTAGGCAATCTCACATTTGGAAGCGTGTGCATACATTTGCATATTATATGCATCTATTGTAACCGTTTGTAAGTTGCATAATCAACCCAAAACAAACGCTTTTTGTCCTGCCACATTTGTATTGTTTCTTGAAAGTGACACGAATCCCGCTACCTGGGAGCTCGACAATGGGATCATACTGACGACTAGACTCAGGGTAGCCAGCGAAGCTCCTCTGGGAAGAAATACCCTGGGATCCAAGTCAGGCAGGGCTCCAAACACTGACAGCAGGTTTTCCTTTTAATCTAGTCTGCACTGCACACCTCCTGGCCTGGAGCTAAGAGCCCATGAGTAGTCTTAGCACCATGAGGGATTTTGGGTTGATTCGCCTCTTTTGCCCGGGGCCCCTAATCTAAAAACTGGTCATACTTTCAGGACGTCCTTGAAGGTCCAGTGGCTAAGATGCTCAGCTCTCAATGCAGTGGCAGGGGAGGTGGGGAATGGGCAGGTTTGATCCCTGGTCAGGGAATTAGATCCCACATGTAGCAGCTAAGAGTTCGCAAGCTGCAACTGAAGATCATTCATGCTGCAACTAAGATCTGGGGCAGCCAAGTAAATAAATAAACAAAAATATTATTTTTTCAAAAAAGGACAGTTTCAACCTTTGCTTGTTCTCTGTGTCTCAGGTTGCTAGAAAAATCCCAAGAGTCACCAGTTAAGTTTCAGCTGCAGGAAACAAATACCACTCTCGATTTAGGTTTTAAGACAAAGGATCCTGGTCTGGCTGGAGTCACAGTCCCAGGCTGGGCCTCTAGGCGAGCCTGTCCGGAAGAGTCCAATCAGGTAGCTGCCCTTGGAACTGCTGATTTGGAAAGGTAGTGGAGGCAAGCTGGGACTGGGATGTGGGGGTCGGCTGCTGCCACCTGCACAGCCACCCCTCAACAGCCATGAATCCAGCGGCCAGGCCAGAGCACCCACAGCTCCACGCTGTGTCCATCAGCAGGAACGCAGGCCGTTCATAGCTCACACATGGCTATAAACTGGAGACTGCGAATTTGCATTCAGCAAAATTTTCATTCAGAACCCCAGCTGCTTGTGATCTCAGGTGGCCTCAACCTGCAGCAGCGTGAAGCAGGGTTTCGTTTTCCCGGCCAGAGAATGAAGTCAGGCCAGGACAGTAGGGGTGCTAAATCCCGGCCTATAGACCCCCAGGGACAGCGGCCAGCAACAAGGCCCTGGCCCGTCACCTTTGCAGAAAAGGAATTCCTACAAAGAGGCGAAAAGTCGTGAAACAAGTCAAGTCTTTGTGCTCAGTTGCCCAGTTGTGTTTGACTCTGCAACCCCGTGGACTGTAGCCCACCAGGCTCCTCTGTCCATGGGATTCTTCAGGCAAGGATACTGGAGTGGGTAGTCATTTCCTTCTCCGGGGGATCTTCCCAACCCAAGGATCAAACCCAGGTCTCCCGCACTGCAGGGGAATCCTTTACCGTCTGAACCACCAGGGAAGCCCAGTAAAGTCTTTACTAGGAAGAAAAGAGTATGTGCGGATAGGCACAGAGGCGGTCTCAGGGGCAGAGTGACGCCCTAGAGGTGGGTTGGATCACTTCTTTGGGGCGTTTCTTCCGGGTCTCCTTTGCCCAGTCACCTGCTTTACCTGGCTCTGCTCCGTGTTTGGTTCATCTCAGGGTCCTCCCCTGTGTGCACGCATGCAGCTCTTAGCCTAGATGAGCTCTAGTGAAGAGGCCTGTGGGTAGTTGACATCACTCCCTTTTGACCTTCAAGGAGCCTTTCTGCACAGGTAGCCGGGAAGGTCTCCTGGGCCTAAAGAACGAGGAACATGTGGTCTTTTGTCTCTCATCTGGGCAGGCTCAGGTCTTCTCTGTTCACTCCTGCTGTTTTGGAGCATCTGTCTGCAGGGGAAAACTCAAGCTGTTCAGACTGGAGCCCGTCTGCCTCCTGCCTCACAAGGGAGAAGAATTTGGGGAATGTAGTTTGCTGTTTCCCAGCTTCTGCAATACAGGCTGGCTCCCCAGAAGGCAGCTGGAACGGCCGTGGGCCAATGCACCAGGCCAGCCGCCCCTAGTGAGCCGGGCACCGCCGGGCCCAGGAAAGGCCAGTGCATCTCCGCTCACTCCGGCTCTTTGTGCTGCAAATGGCCAGCCTTTCCTTACATCGGGACTGCTCTCAGATCTGGGAGCAACTGAGCGCTGGGTGACGGGGAGCTAGGATCCGCAGTCAGATCTGGGCTCCACCTTCCCCATCCTGCAAGTCACAAATTCTCCAAACCTCAGTTCCCTCCCTGCAATGAGTGGGGTCAAGAACTTCTATAAAGGGGCTACTGGGAGAAAGAGAGGAGATTGTCCTTCGGACACCAGGACCAGTGGCCACACACAGCGAGTGTTCAGTAAACTTGAGCTGAGCTGGCCAGCTTGCCATGAGGACTAAGGTCAGAGTAGTGCTGCATGGAGGGCAGGTGTGAAAAATGGAATACTTCCTGCCATATCACTACACAAGGATGTCAGAGTCACCGTCGATTCCAGCCTTCCAGGGCATTCAGCCATCAAGTTGCAGCCACTCCCTACGGTGAGCACCGAGGCACTCGGTGTGCAAGACACACGACGCTGGCCCCAGAGAGCTGAGAAGCATTTGAAAGGCACGATGTCAGTGAACCCAGACACTTGCATCTTCCCATACGTAGTGTACATGTGTGCTAAGTTGCTTCAGTCATGTCTGACTCTATGCGACCCTACAGACTGTGGCCCAGCAGGCTCCTCTGTCTGTGGGGATTCTCGAGGCAAGAATACTGGAGTGGGTTGCCATGCCCTCTTCCAGGAGATCTTCCCGACCCGGGGATCGAACTCATGCCTGTCGTGTTTCCTGCATTGGCAGTTGGGTTCTTTACCAAGAGCGCCCCCTGGGAAACCCTCACATACATAGAAAAGCATGCAATTCCTTAACTTGGGATGTCTGGTCTCCTGTGAAAGTGAAAGTCACTCAGTCGTGTCCGACTCTTTGCGACCTTGTGGACTATATAGTCCATGGAATTCTCTAGGCCAGAATACTGGAGTGGGTAGCCTTTCCCTTCTCCAGGAGATCTTCCCAACCCAGGGATTGAACTCAGGTCTCCTGCATTGCAGGCAGATTCTTCACCAGCTGAGCCACCAGGGAAGCTGAAGAATACTGGAGTGGGTAGCCTATCCCTTCTCCAGCGGATCTTCCTGACCCAGGTATCGAACTGGGGTCCCCTGCATTGCAGGTGGATTATTTACCAACTGAGCTATCAGGGAAGCCCCTGGTTTCCTGTAATTAGCAATAATCTCGTGATGTTCAAACTACCTGTCCTTTGTGGCAAACCTTCTATATGACCTGGCTCCTCCCTCATCATCTCCTTGGAGAGTGCTCTCAGGGTCACTTGAGATGCTGCCTCCCGGGCTTAAGTCCTAAAAATTTCTGCCAAAGAAAACATAGCTCAGCTTTTAGGTTGTGACTATTTTTTGACCGAAGGGATCAAGGAGCCTGGGGTTTGGACCTTTCGAGTTGTCCCTGAACAAGTTTCTCCTCTGCTTCCATCCTCATCTCCGACACAGCCATTGGCTCTCAGGGCTAAAAGCACCCCAGCAGGACGCCTTTAGCCCCAGGCTGGTGCCGAGAGCTCAGAGTGGACTCCAGGAGCACCCCAGCCATCTCGCACTGAGCTGGTCTGAGAGAGGAGGACGGGCACTGCCAGCACTGGCTGTGCCAAGCACACCGAGCAGGATCCAGACGCTAACTGCTGGCCCCGCTGGCCGCTGGTGTCTGTGCTGGGCCCATTAAGCAGCCCCCCTCCACCTCACCTTCACAGCGAGCAGGACCCAGACGCTCACTATCTCCTGCTGCCGGCCTGCTCCCCAGGCTCCAGGCCCCCGCTGGCCCTGCTGGCCCCGCTGGCCACTGGTGTCTGTGCTGGGCCCATTAGCCAGCCCCGCTCCACCTCACCTTCACTGTCCCAGAGGAATGATGTGTGGCAGGTCTCAGGGAGGGTCAGTGCCACCAAGCTCCTGCCTGAGGGCTGGAAGCTCTTTGCATTCTCTTGAAGCGTCTCAGAGGGTCTCCACGTGAAAGTGACTCTGAGAAGCTGCCTGCAGGCCCAAGGGCACACCCAGCCCCCAGCACCCCGGCAGCTGAGCGCCCCCCCAGCTGGGAGCTCTCCCTTCCCCGGCCCGCTCCCTCTGTGGCCCCGCTGGACGCTCCTGCAGCAGGACATCTCCTTGGTCGCCCCGGGGACTGTAACTGCGGATGCATGGAGGGCGAGTGGCACAGACCCAGGGGCTGCTCAGGGGCTGGCCGGCCACTCCAGCACTGGAGCCGCTCCACGCGAAGAGGCACTGCTGGTTCTGGGCACGGACATGGCCCGAGCGGGGCCCGCGGCGGCTGCCAGCTGCACAAGGTGGACGCCCAGTGTCGGAGACTGCGCTCTGGGGAAAGACAGGACCCACAGCGCAGGAGGTTGCCAGCCTTCAAAAGATAACGCACGCACAGCGGTCCCCCTGGAGGCGGGCACCCAGGAAGAGCTCTGTCTGAGGAAATTGTGGCTACAAAGAAATGAACAGCCAACCAGAAGCTCAGCCCTCTGGGGTGTGCAGGACAGGACCGCCCATCTTCCATGACCGGGCCCCACGTCCCGTGCTGCACAGCTTCACGCTCCCCGGAAGCGACCCTTCTGGTTCACCACTTTTCCTGGATCTATTCTGTTTCTTTTTAAAGAATTAATTCAACATAACCAGGTAGGGTTAATCCAAGAATTTGAGAGATGATTCACATGTATCAATACAACTCCACATATTAACAGCTTAAAAAATAAAACCACGAGGCCATCTTTAGAGACAATGAAAAGCACTTGCAAAATATGACAGCCATGCTTGAGAAAAGAAATCAGTAAACGGGGTTAGAGGTAAACGTATACTTGTTTCCATGAAGAGCAGCTATTATTTTCAATGAAAAACAATACATTTGTAGTTGAAAAATTAAAAATCCTAGTTGGAAGAAGCAGAAAAGCCACAAAAGATAATATAATAAAGAGAGATATTTAATGACATTATTTGCAGAGTTATGCTTGTAATATCTAAGTTATCAAACTTTTAGGTAGGTGGAAAATCTCAATTTAGCAACTACAGAAAGAAGTAAAACATTGCATTAGAATTAAATAAATGTCAGTGTAATGGCCTTATTTAAGATCAAAATCAGAAAATGTTTAGTCTGTGTATATTCCTGGGTCTATTACTAACATGCCGCCTCCCATCCAGTTTGGTGCTGGGAGGTGAGTGCTGTGCTCCACAGAGTCTGGGACTATAAGCCTGCAGCCCAGTTGCACTTCACCTCACTGTGGACATAATGCTCCTGTTAATGCAGCCCAGGTTGGGGGTGGCACATGCTGCAGTCCATGGGTCGCAGAGTCAGACACTACTGAGCGACTGAACTGAACGGAACCTGGCGTAATTAGCGGCTCAGAGCTTGCATTCGATCACGCAGAGGCGAGGACCTGGCCTCCACAGTGGAGTGGGCACAGGGCAACTCTACGCTGGTGCCAGCTTCTCTGTGCCGCTGCAGCGCCCATCCTCAGCCCCTCTGGCTGCTCTGAGAGATCCACCCTGGTCAGCCTGCTCTCCCACGTGCCTGTCACAGAGCTCAGGCTGAGCAGGGGCTGCTGGCCAGGGTGGGAAGGAGGGATGGGTTGGGTAGGGTGAGGGGGCAGTTACAGAGTGGGGCAACCTGTGGCTCGTGTGCCCTCCCCACAGCCAGCTTTGCAGAGAGGCAGCAGGTGGAATGGAGAGGACGGGGCTTCAGACATGGGCTGCCCGTGGTCAGGTCAGTTCCCAGCCCACAGCGCACCAGCCGAGCGGGGAAGGTATTCGTTGGCGTGGATTTTCTCCTCTCCTGCCCTCCTGGGTCTTGGTGGGGAGGACAGGCCCCACCAAGGACACCCAAGGACAGCAAAAGCTGAGCTCTGCTAAAGTACAGAGATGAACCACGCACTCCTGAGGTCAAGGAAGACTTCCCTGCCTGCACATGCGCAGGAAGGCTTCTTGAGGGTCGAAAAGGGAGGGGGCCCCACCATAATAAGTGTGGACATGCACCCATAGGGCTCCGCGGAGGGATCCGTCTTAGAAAAAAGCTGTGCATGCATCTTGGGGAGGGTCTAAGACCAGTCAGGTGGAGAAAGAAAAAGTTAACTGGCCGTGCGTAGGAAAAGACCCGGAAGGACTGTCCTATAAAAGGCGATGCAAATCACCTCTTGACCGTGCTTCTCACTCAGGACGCCTGCGCTCCCCTTTTGGTCCGCATCTCTGCGGTACCTCCGACATAAATAAATAAAACTTTCTCTATGTGCGCTCCCATATATTGTACTTCATCTCTAATAATAAACTTTGTATCTGTTTTACATTTTTTTTGCCTCCTTGAAACATTCTTGGTTTCAGAAAGAGTAAGACTCGGGGAACTTTGCTCCTAGCCTCTAGACCCTCGTGGACTGGAGGCTAGGTTCAATCCCTGGACAGGGAAATAAGATCTTGATTCAAGACTATTGTCCCTCTGAGAACACTATGAAGGAAACTCAAAGCACCAGACCTTGGCTTTGCCAGGCTTCCTGGGCTCTGGGCATGGGGAGGTGTTCTGATCCAGCCAATCATATGTTCTGCCTATGAACTACTTAGCCAATCAGTTGCATCTGCTCAGAATCATGTGGCCAATCAGATGGAACTGTCCTAAACTTCTCAGCCAACCTGATAGACTTCCCCTGAGCTTCCCAGCCAACCAGACGTGCCTGCTCTGAATTACTTGGCCAGTCAGGCGTGACTATTCCGATCTGGGCCGGTCTGCAGGCGTCCTGGCGGGGATATCCGGCCTTCAGGGTGTTGACCGCAGTCCCCTCGCCTGGCCTGTTCTGAAGCTCTGTCTCCTCACCTTTGGAGCAGCATATCCCTTTCCTCCTATCAGTGTTGTGTGCTGGGCCTCATTTTTCTAATCCATTTCTGTTCTGCATATATTTGTCATATCCATTTTTCCCTTCTGTTGTTCAGTTGCTAAGTCGTGTCCGACTTTATGACCTCGCAAGCTACAGCACACCAGGCTTCCTGTCCTCCACTATCTACTCAAGTTTGATCAAACTCCTGTCCACTGAATCAGTGATACCATCCAACCATCTCATCCTCTGTCTCCCCCTTCTCCTCCTGCCCTCCATCTTTCCCAACATCAGGGTCTTTTCCAATGAGTCGACTCTTCAGGTGGCCAAAGTACTGGGGCTTTAGCTTCAGCATCAGTCGTTCCAAGGAGTATTCAAGACCGATTCCCTTTAGGATGGACTGGTTGGATCTCCTTGCAGTCCAGGGGACTCTGAGAGTCTTCTCCAGCACCACAGATTGAAAGCATCAGTTCTTCGGTGTTCAGCCTTATTTATGCTCCAACTATCACATCCATCCATGACCACAGGAAAAGCCATAGCTTTGACAGGATGGGCCTTTGCCAGTAAATGATGTTTCTGCTTTTTAATACACCGTCTAGGTTTGTCATTGCTTTTCTTGCTTATAACCAAAATACCTTGACTGATACACTGTGAGCTTGGGTAAGTCTTGCCAATCTCTGAGCCTTAAGTGGTTATTCTTAAAATGGGATGAGAACCCCCAGCGGGATGGTTAAGACATGTGCTGTATATGTGTTCCTGGGCCACCTGCAGGGTCTGGAGGTCCTGTGAGAGCAGTGTGGGCGGAAGAGCAGCTGCAGAAGCCACCTTGCTGAACAATAGCCTGTTAGCCTACTTATTAATCTCCTTTCTGTCAGGAGGTTAACATTTTCAGAAACAAGAAATGTCTCAGAAACAATATGTCAAACCATTTAAGAGGGTTTGGTTACCTGATACTCTGGCCACCTGATGCAAAGAGTTGACTCCTTGGAAAAGATCCTGATGCTGAGAAAGACTGAGGGCAGGAGGAGAAGGGGGCGACAGAGGATGAGATGGATGGGTGGCATCATCGACTCGATGGACATGACTCTGAGCAACCTCCGGGAGGTAGTGGAGGACAGGGAGGCCTGGCCTGCTGCAGTCCCTGGGGTCCTGGTGTGCTGGCATCTGGCATTCAGTCCATTTAAGAGTCCATGTGAGGAGCTTTGCTTCCCAGGTAGGTTTGCCAGCTAAAATATAGGACTCCTGGTACATTGGACTCTCCGACAAATGACCATTTTAATTTTATTATTATTATTACTTTTGGCCACCCCTCGTAGCTTGCAGGATCTTAGTTCTCTGACCAGGGACTGAACCTAGGGCCCAGCAGTGAAAGCACCAAGTCCTAACCACTGGACTGGCAGGAAATCCCCAGACAACCACTTTTTGCAGCATAAATAAATCCACCATTTTTTACAGCATAAATAAATCAACCATTTTTTACAGCATAAATATGTCCCATGCAATATTCAGGACACACTTCTACTACCAGCGTACTGGTGGCTTGTCTGAGCTGCCAGGGTGCCCGGCTGCCCCGCGCTTCTTTCTGCACCTTGGCTTCCTCGGGAGTTCATCTCCCACATCCTCACTGGGCCTGCACTTTGCATGGGCTCTGCTGACCATCACTGGCTATTAGCCGACGCATCCCTGAACGCCTGTTGCATTCGCTCCGAGTGTATTAGGTCAGGCCATTTTGAGAGCGACGAGGAGCATGTGTGCACCCACGGCCGTGTTCCAGAACCAATGGTGTCTCAATAATGAAACTGCCGGCGCTCTGACGCACCTCACCACACGAGGCCAGTAGGAAGCATAACCCTTCTGGCTCATTACGGCTCATTGTCGCCTCCCAAAGAGCCTGTTTCTCAGCGGGTGCCTTGGATCCTTCCCCCCCCCGACCCAGCTCCATCCCTCACAGCGCTTGGCCCAGGTGCATCATGCACTCCCCTCTGTCCTCTGCGGCCAGAGAGAGGAGCGCATTTGCTCAACAAGCCTCACCCTGTTAGTCTGCTCCCCCAGACAGACACGGACGCTTCACGTGAGGCCTTACTGTATCACCCAGGGAGGGAGACCGTTTCCTGGACTGGGCTGCCTGGAAAAGACTCTCCCTCCCAAAGTGGCACGTGGAGGTTAGAACCTGGTGGAGGCCACGTGGTGACCTCCAGCCACGTGGAGAACCAAGCTGCAGGTGCCCGGGTCAGAGGCGCCCCCGCCTGTGGGCTCTGTCCGGAGGCCGCAGAGCTGGTGGCTCAGATAGGATTCCTAAATGTGACTGTGGGCCTCGGGGACCGCATTTCAGGAGGCTGGTCAGCATCTCTGGGGAAACATCTCCCATGCTTCATTGTTCCTGCAAAGCGGATACAGCAGTCTTGAAAGGAGTGCCTGGAGTGAGCACTCCGGAGCTGTCCCGCAGCGAGATTGAGGTTAATTTACTGTGATCGCTCACGGGCCTCTGTGATACTGGTTCTGAGAATAAGTCACAAAACACGTAGATGGTCAGGCCCCCAAAAGTCATCAGTTTTAAAGCTGCCATACGAGTTCCCAACATGAACCTGGCCGGGCGGGTCTGTTCAGGCCTCAGTCCTGCTGTTCTTTCATCAGTCTACTCAAGAAACATTTCTTGAGCCCTAACATGTGCCAAGACTCCTGTGCTGGGGGCTGGGGCAGCTCTGGCAGTGAGGAGGGGATGGGGGCGACCAAGGGTGCAGCCGATCGTCAGATGAGGCTTCCAGGCCACGTGCGAGGGAAGCGATCAGATGCAGCAGGGCTGTGTCCAGAGCGGCCCTGAGAGGCAGACCCAGGGCCACACGGCTGCCACGGAGGGTGCCCACGGGTCCCACTTCGCACCCCGTTCTGGCCTCTGCCCCACCCGTGTCTTCACTCTCCCGGGGTCCAGACCTTTGCCCCCTACCTGTGCTGTTTCCCATCCCGGGAGCTGGGGCTGAAAAGTCCAGTTCATACAAGCGATTCTGGCAGACATTGCCGCATAGCTAGAAGGCTCCCTCCTCTGCAGCCTCCTAATCCAGGACCCATGAAGGGCATGGGGGGCGGGAGCAGGGGGAGGGCTGGGACTTAAAGAAGGAATGAGGAGGCCCTGGGTGGTTGGCTTTGAGACATGAACTTCAGGAACTGCCGTGAGCGTGCAGATGCTGTCGGCCGCAGTGTGGGGAGAGGGAGCCGAGACTGCTGGGGGCTCCCCGGATGGCGCGCCTTGGCCTGGGGGGCACACGGAGGAGCTGTCGTGCTCCCCTATGCCAGCCCCAGACAGGCATATGCTGTCTCAGCCCCGGTCTGTATACTGACTGGTGGGGAGGGGACACCCTGGCCCCCGCTACTGCAGGCATGGTCTGCGGACCAGCCATATGGGCGTCACCTGGGCGCTTGCTCCAAGGCTGAATGCAGACCCCACCTCTGGGCACAGGACTCAATGCCGGGCCAAGGTGGGGTTCTAAACAGGAGGGGAACCCCTGGGAGTCCAGAGATTAGGACTCCATGCTGTCCCGCTGCCGAGGACCTGGGGTCAGTCCCCGAGAAGTGAGAACTAACGGGAACTAAGCTCCCACAGGCCATGTGGCGCGGCCAGAAACAAGCAAACAAGCTTTAAAGAATGGGCTGCAGAGGGGATGGTGTCGCTCTGTTCATCAGACACACATCAGGTGGGCTAGCACGGTCGTGGGCACGGGAGGGGGTTGAGGACAAGACTGACGCGGTGATTGAGCGTGGTGACGAGCAAAACTCGGTCCCTACCTGGGAGGCCTCGCGGGTTAATTGCTTTAATACCAGGAATCACACGATTTTTCCAGGACCAGGTTGAGCTTCCTTCTTCTGCCTCAGGCTCGTCCCCTGCTCCTCCCCCGTCCATTAGTTTACATCTCAGAGTGTGGTCCCCGGTCAGCAGTACACACTCTCATCGCTCACTTGGGAGCTTATTAGGGAAGAAGGCTCCTGGACGAATCCCGGAGCCGTGAGTCAGAATCTCCAGGTGCTGGATCAGAGATCCGGTTTATAAGCCCGGGCTTAATGAGGACGGGATCTATTCTCCCCACGTCCCGAGAAGCGCCAGGCAGACCGTCCAGGGGTGGTCTCTAGCTC
>SJYV01028809.1:55458-74852 GCA_006410875.1 Neotragus pygmaeus | reverse complement strand
AGGGCAGAAATAAATGCCAAAGAAACAAAAGAGACCATAGCAAAAATCAACAAAGCCAAAAGCTGATTCTTTGAGAAGATAAATAAAATTGACAAACCATTAGCCAGACTCATCAAGAAACAAAGGGAGAAAAATCAAATCAACAAAATTAGAAATGAAAATGGAGCGATCACAACAGACAACACAGAAATACAAAGGATCATGAGACTACTACCAGCAACTATATGCCAATAAAATGGACAACTCGGAAGAAATGGACAAATTCTTAGAAAAGTACAACTTTCCAAAACTGAGCCAGGAAGAAACAGAAAATCTTAACAGACCCATCACAAGCACAGAAATTGAAACTGTAATCAGAAATCTTCCAGCAAACAAAAGCCCAGGACCAGACGGCTTCACAGCTGAATTCTACTAAAAATTTAGAGAAGAGCTAACACCTATCCTACTCAAACTCTTCCAGAAAATTGCAGAGGAAGGCAAACTTCCAAACTCATTCACCATCACCCTAATACCAAAACCTGACAAAAATGCCACAAAAAAAGAAAACTACAGGCTAATGTCACTGATGAACATAGATGCAAAAATCCTTAACAAAATTCTAGCAAGCAGAATCCAACAACACATTAAAAAGATCATACATCATGACTAAGTGGCCTTTATCCCAGGGATTCAAGGATTCTTCAATATTCGCAAATCAATCAATGTAATACACCACAGTAACAAATTGAAAAATAAAAACCATATGATTATCTCAGTAGAACAGTTATTCAAAACAACAGAAAATTAGACACTGTACCATGGATGCAGGAGGGTAGCTAAAAGCAGAGATAAGGGTTTTTAGACATAGCGGGTTTGTAGCCATCTACATGGACATCAAGTCTATGTAGTCATAGACTTCATTTTTCTCAGTGAAACAGGAAGCAAGATCATCACCTAAGAGGATAGCTGGTGAATGCAGGATTGGATATTGGTAGATGGAGGAGAAAATATGATATTATCATCTAAGAAGAAAGAGATTTAATGGTTCAGGGGATATTAGGATTCCAGACAGCATTAATGGGCCACTTGAGGTCTGTGAGTGTGAATTTAAAGCGAAATTTATCAGTGTGGTTATGTGTCCTCTCCTGTTACATTCAGTTGTAAGAGAGAAGGTAAGAGTGGGTGGAAAATTGAACTTGACTAGAATTCTTGTTTGGCAAAGAGATTACAGTGAAGGGAGAGATAGAGAGGGATCAAAAATGTTTTCAAAGGAATGATTATAGTGATGAGCCATGAAATTTAAACTTGACAACAAGGTGGTGAAGAGCAAAGGAGATAAGAGAGAGTGAAAAGATGGTGGGATCCACAGATTTCATTTTTGGTGGGTGTGGGTGATTATTGGAATTAAAGTACTAGAGGCAGTATAGCAGAAATATAGAAGGCGACTGCTAGTGTGAAATATTTGGAATTCAGATTTGGGATAGGTTGCATTTATTAGTAAGGTTGTACTTATTAGTAAGGTTGCAGTTATTTTCAAGTGCATAACTGTGCAAGTGAATAGCTGATGGAGAATGGAACCTGAAAAATATTGGAAAGGTCATCATTATGAATATTGAAATCAACAAGTATTAACACAGCAACAGTGTGAGAAAAAGTGACAGTGATCAGGGTCTGTGTTTAGTGGGTGAGGGTAAGTGACCTGGGGCAATAGATGTCTACAACATGGAGGAGTAGAGGCTGAGTAAGTAATGACATGAGTGAGACATGAAGTTGGATGCTTTTATGGAAGAGAGAAGATGAACTGTGAGCAGCAAAGACGAGCAAGAAAGAGAGCCTCAGGGGAACCAGGAACCTCAGAGGAGAGGCAAGATTCCTTAGAGAAAGGTTAAAAAGAACATTTACAAAAGAGTGAGGATGCAGGGGATTTTGTTGACAACCAACCTGAGTATCAGAAAACAGATGAAAAAAGATACAGGATATAGGAAGGAGTAGGAACTGGGTCCAAAGAAGTGACATCCAAAGTTTAGGGGGTATTTTAAGTTGAACCATTCTATGAAAATTTACAACACCTTTTAGAACTAACAGCCAAAAAAACATGTCCTTTTCATTATAGGGGAATGGAATGCAAAAGTAGGAAGTCAAGAAACACCTGGTACTACAGGCAAATTTGGCCTTGGAGTACAGAATGAAGCAGGGTAAAGGCTAATAGAGTTTTGCCAAGAGAACGCACTGGTCATAGCAAACACCCTCTTCCAACAACACAAGAGAAGACTCTACACATGGATGTCACCAGACGGTCGACACCAAAATCAGATTGATTACATTTTTTGCAGCCAAAGATGAAGAAGATCTATACAGTCAGCAAAAACAAGACCAGGAGCTGACTGTGGCTCAGATTCTGAACTCCTTATTGCCAAATTGAGACTTAAATTGAAGAAAGTGGGGAAAACCACTCGACCATTCAGGTATGACCTAAATCAAATCCCTTGTGATTATACAGTGGAAGTGAGAAATAGATTTAAGGGACTAGATTTGATAGAGTAATTGATGAACTATGGACAGAGGTTCATGACATTGTACAGGAGACAGGGATCAAGACCATCCTCAAGAAAAAGAAATGCAAAAAAGGCAAAATGGCTGTCTGAGGAGGTCTTACAAATAGCTGTGAAAAGAAGAGAAGCAAAAAGCAAAGGACAAAAGGAAAGATATACCCATTTGAATGCAGAGTTCCAAAGAATAGTAAGGAGAGATAAGAAAGCCTTCCTCAGTGATCAATGCAAAGAAATAGAGGAAAACAACAAAATGGAAAAGACTAGAGATCTCTTCAAGAAAATTAGAGATACCAAGGGAACATTTCATGTAAAGATGGGCTCAAAAAAGGACAGAAATGGTATGGACCGAACAGAAGCAGAGGATATTAAGAAGAGGTGGCAAGAATACACAGAAGAACTGTACAGAAAAGATCTTCATGACCCAGATAATCATGATGGTGTGATCACTCACCTAGAGTCAGACATCCTGGAATGTGAAGTGAAGTGGGCCTTAGAAAGCATCACTATGAACAAAGCTAGTAGAGGTGATGGAATTCCTGTTGAGCTATTTCAAATCCTGAAAGATGATGCTGTGAAAGTGCTGCACTCAATATGCCAGCGAATTTGGAAAACTCAACAGTAGCCACAGGACTGGAAAAGGTCAGTTTTCATTCCAATCCCAAACAAAGAAAGGCAATGCCAAGGAATGCTCAAACTACCGCACAATTGCCCTCATCTCTCATGCTAGTAAAGTAATGCTCAAAATTCTCCAAGCTAGTCTTTAGCAATACGTGAAACATGAACTTCCAGATGTTCAGGGTAGTTTTAGAAAAAGCAGAGGAACCAGGGATCAAATTGGGAACATCCACTGGATCATCAAAAAAGCAAGAGAGTTTCAGAAAAACATCTATTTCTGCTTTATTGATTATGCCAAAGCCTTTCACTGTGTGGATCACAATAAGCTGTGGAAGATTCTGAAACACATGGGAATACCAGACCATCTGACCTGTCCCTTGAGGAACCTGTACACAGGTCAGGAAGCAACAGTTAAAACTGGGCATTGAACTACAGACTAGTTCCAAATAGGACAAGGAGTACATCAAAGCTGTATATTGTCACCCTGCTTAATTAACTTATATACAGAGTACATCATGAGAAACGCTGGGCTGGAGGAAGCACAAGATGGAATCAAGATTGCTGGGAGAAATATCAATAACCTCAGATATGCAGATGACACCACCCTTATGGCAGAAAGTGAAGCGGAACTAAAGAGCCTCTTGATGAAAGTGAAAGTGGAGAGTGAAAAAGTTGGCTTAAAAGTCAACATTCAGAAAACTAAGATCATGGCATCCAGTCTCATTACTGCATGGCACATAATGGGGAAATAGTGTCAGACTTTATTTGCGGGGGGGCTCCAAAATCACTGCAGCTGNGAAAGTGGAGAGTGAAAAAGTTGGCTTAAAAGTCAACATTCAGAAAACTAAGATCATGGCATCCAGTCTCATTACTGCATGGCACATAATGGGGAAATAGTGTCAGACTTTATTTGCGGGGGGGCTCCAAAATCACTGCAGCTGGTGATTGCAGCCATGAAATTAAAAGACACTTACTCCTTGGAAAGAAAGTTATCCAACCTAGTCAGCATATTAAAAAGCAGAGACATTACTTTGTCAAACAAGGTCTGTCTAGTCAAGGCTATGGTTTTTCCAGTAGCCATGTATGGATGTGAGGGTTGGACTATAAAGAATGCTGAGTGCGGAAGAGTTGATTCTTTTCAACTGTGGTGTTGGAGAAGACTCTCAAGAGTCCTTTGGACTGCAAGGAGATCCAACCAGTCCATTCTAAAGGATATCAGTCCTGGGTGTTCATTGGAAGGACTGATGCTGAAGCTGAAACTCCAATACTTTGGCCACCTGATGCAAAGAGCTGACTCATTGGAAAAGACCCTGATGCTCGGAAATCTGAAGGCGGGAGGAGAAAGGGACAACAGAGGATGAGATGGTTGGATGGCATCATCGACTCAATGGATATGAATTTGGGCAAACTCCGGGAGTTGGTGATGGACTGGGAGGCCTGGCATGCTGTGGTTCATGGGGTCGCAAAGAGTCAGACAAGACTGAGCGACTGAAAGGAACTGAAATGAACTGAACTGAACTGAAATAAGGGGTGACTTGGAAATCTTGTATGAAGGGCATCATCAGCTTTGTCTTGAGTGCGTGCTCAGTCACTTCAGTCATGTGTGACTCTTTGCGATCCTATGAACTGTAGCCCGCCAGGCTCCTGTGTCCAAAGGATTTTCCAGGCAAGGATACTGAGGTGGGCTGTCATGCCCTCCTCCAGGGCAGCTTTGTCTTAACTGTCCTCAAAATGGGTAGGTTTGAGAGGCTGTGAGTGTTGAGGGGAGGGAAGGCTTGGTAGATAGTGGTCTTGACAAAAGTATACAGATTTCTGGGCCATCTGACTCCTGATGGAGGCGTGGACTCTTATAAAGGGGTACAGTCATAGTGAGCTCTTCCAGCAGTGGCCTGCAGAGGGCACTGGTAAGGAGAGCTCAAGCTACTTGCTGACTTCTGCTGAAAGAGGCTTCAGGGCAGGAAAAAGGGCAATGTTGCCCTAATCTCAATTAGTTTGTCATCCACCTCCTTAAATTATACTTAGAGCTTAATTTCTTATGCTAGTAAGCAGTATACTGAAACACTTATAAAAAATATCTTTGGATCAGAAATAAATACATCTGATGACTCAATAGCTGGGGAATATGGTGATGCTGCAAAAGGGCAAAGATGCTTGCTGACTGGTGTCTGAGAGAAGTCACGCAGAGTATATATATCCCAAATTAAAATATCTCCCCAACTGCCAATCATGGTGCCAGAAATGTCACCGTTAGAGAATCAGGGAATCTCAAGCGTAACTGAGACTGAGAAAAAGCAACATGGTTCCACAGAATGAATGCAGGATTTGGCATCCCACTGATCTGTGTGTAAACCCAGCCCAGAGCCTCATCAGCTGTGTAATGTCAGTCAACTTGCTCTAATTTTCTAACCTCCCTGTAGAATATTCACACACCACAGGGAGGGCAAGTTTCTGTTGGATGGAGACAAGTGTCAAGGTCGCATTTCTGCTCAGGGCAACCATGGAAAGATTGTTGATTTAGGAGATGAGGAGTGGCTGGCTGCATGAAACAGAAAACTGAAGAGAATGTTTAATGGGCAGAGGACATATGTGGACATCTGCAAAGCATGGTGTATAAATATGCTCTTAGACTTTAAGCCCCACAAATATCGTGGATCTCTGCATAATCTTCAATTCATAGTATTTCCCTGTGAGGTATTTGAATAAAAAGCACTTATTAGAAAGAGACACTGTAGAGACAATTCACCTCTAAGCTCTCTTCCACTTACAGATTGTAGAATTCATTGAGAGTGTATGATAACTGAACAGAAAAGAGTCTGGGCAAAGTTATAAAACAGGAAAATGAAAGTTCAGTGTTTTTCTAAAGGTATGCGGGACCCTCTTAGTGTGTTTTGACCATTCAAGGATTTCCTCTCCACCCTCCCTTCCTCATAGCTCAGACAGAAAAGAATCTGTCTGCAATGCAAGAGACCAGGATTTGATCCCTGGGTTGGAAAGATCCCCTGGAGAAGGAAATGGCAACCCACTCCAGTATTCTTGCCTGGNTTTCCTCTCCACCCTCCCTTCCTCATAGCTCAGACAGAAAAGAATCTGTCTGCAATGCAAGAGACCAGGATTTGATCCCTGGGTTGGAAAGATCCCCTGGAGAAGGAAATGGCAACCCACTCCAGTATTCTTGCCTGGAAAATGCCATGAACAGAGGAGCCTGGTGGGCTAGTCAATGGGGTCGCGAAGAGTAGGACATGACATAGTGACTAAACCAGCACTCCCTCCCTCACACACACACACCCACACACACACACACACACACAGATGCCCTCTCATGGAAATGACCCACACTGAGATACATAAGCCTCTCACCACCCCACCACCAATCCCCCAACCCACTCCCAGAGAGGCAGTGCGATGGAGTTAGGTTAGGAACACAGGCTTTGGCAACTTGTGACACTAGGTGATTTGGGGGCAACTTTTTAACCTTTCTGAGTTTGGCTTTTTCTGATGTAAAAGGGGATAATAGGAGGCCCTTGACAGTGATACAGCACAGACTGAATGGGGTAAAGTGTTTAGTCTTGTGCCCAGTGCACAATAAATATTCAATAAATAGCAACTATGATTTGTTTCCTTGTTTTTTTATGGGCACTGTTGTTCTGTTGTTCTATATATTTTCTTGCTGCTGCTGTCGTTGATTCCCTGTTGATATGTCAGGATGCTGATAGCATCAACCCCTGAAGTAATGCACATTGTAACAATTCTGTACAGGATTTTCTCCAGACACAGAGAGAAGGCAGCTGATGTATTCTCCACTGTGCCTGTGCCATTCACTTACCTAACAGTCAGTCTGGGGGTCCTTTGACACCTCTCACACCATACAAAAGAGTAGCAGTTTTGTCTTCTGGGGAGCAGGGTAACCTGAAAATAGGTAGATTTCTTCCGAGTCTAGTTGTTTCCAGTTACCCTATGCCCATCTCTTCCTTTTCAGTGCTTAAACTTCTTTTTAAGTTTTTTCAAAACTTAAATGTTTTTATTTACAGAAGTCAAGGGTAAAAGTATAAATAGAAATTATTCCATAATCACGAAAAAACTAAAGGCAAGCTCTAGGTAGTGAGCTGCTAGAGGATATTGCATTCTACAAATGTATAATGTGATCGTGTATTTCCATTCATTATTTCTTACCTGGATTGATTGTGGAAGGAAATAATTTTCTCCTTTAGCTCCACACTGCTTGATCCACAGATATCGCCTCTGGATTTCCAGAATGAATAACCCACAGTTGTCCAGAAATAACATTTATTAAGCAACAATAAAACACACAATAGAAAAGGCCTTATAAGTAAAACTATATATTTATAATGCTTTATTTTTTTTTTTGCTCCAGTACTCCACAAAACACTACAGACAGTAACAAAATAATTCAGTAAATATTAAAAACTTTCAAGAGACTTATAGGACACTCTTTATCATATGTGAGCATCAACAATGCCACGGCTATTAGATACACTATTAAACACTATCATAGATATCTTTCTTGAATTAGGGTTATGATTAATATTTTTATTCAGAAGTCATAACATTTACACATACCCATACACAAGAGAACAGTTCAGAGTAAGTGAGGCAGACACTCCAGTGGAATGGAATCATCTGCTTGTACAGCATTTAAAGGTATTACAGTGTTAACAAGAGAGAAGTCAACACACTAAAGAGAAATATTGGGGTTTGCTTGGGATGGGAGGGGTGAAAACAGGGCAATCAATGAAAGCTGCTTACATATTTTCCATTGCTCTCTTAGCAATGTGCTCCCTTCCCTTTTCTGCCTTTTCTTGGTTGAGGTATTCCAGCACTTTCACTAACAGATCTTCATCCAAGTACGGTCTGTTGGGAATATCATCACTCTTCGGGGTCCCTACAGGGAGCCTTTTGCTTACCGAGGCCAGTTTGTCAGTCTCCTGAGAGCTGTGTTGACTCAAATGCTCTTTGAGGGCCTGCTCGATTTGGTTCTCACCCTGTCGATCATCTTCAGTTGAGCCTTGACTGGGAACTCGCTTCACTGGGTTGGCATTCATGATCTCAGGGTATTTAACCAGCATCCTGGCCAAGTACTCTCCTAATTCTTGATCCTTGTCATTCAGGTTCTCATATGCCATCTGTCTGTTTTCAGCATCTGGCATCCAGGCAGCCTTGGGGAGCTGGTTAGCTTTAGATCTTCCAGGACCATAGGGCAGTCTTGACAGAACTTTCTCTCGGTTATACTGATTGGGAAAATATGGAGGCTTTGGATTTGCAGCACTCTCCATCCCTAAAAGATTTAGAATGTCCTCCACACTGAGCCCATCCGGTAGGGCCTCTGCCACAGCATGACCAGGTGCTTTGGGGTAGCCATTCTTGGAGAGCATCTTATTTTGGAACAGATCTGGATGGTCTAAGTCAACCTCTGAGATGTCTTCAGGTTCAACAGGAATCTCAAGCTCCTGCTCTGGTTCCACTGGCTTCTCTCCAGTTTTGAGCATGTCAATCAAGTCTTCAGGGGGTATCTGTAAATTCCTTGAGATTTCAATCAGCTGATAAATAGATTGAGGATCAAGTGGTTTCTCAAAGAGCCTGGTTGCTCTTTCCCCAGTTTGCCCATTCTGGGACCTCCCACTTCCTGCAGCATTCATTAACCTTTTCAGATAGGCAATTACTTTGGAGACATCATCTGCGAGTTGATCTTTACTCTCTTTCTGGAGATCTTCATCTTGGAGGCCCAGCTGCCCGGAACGCTTCATTTCATCATTGATTTGCTCAGTTTTGTCTGCATTCTCTTTGCTGTCTCTTACCTCTTCCTGGGTTTGACTCTCTATTTTTTCCTCTACTGGGTTCCAATCTTCTCCCCCAACCACGTCTTCATAGGCAATGTTATTAGCCTTGTAGATATCATCTACGTCATCTGTGTAAATTTTTTGCTCCTCATCAGCCCTCTCGTGCTTCTGGTTGTTTGGTCCCGTCAGTTTCCCCAGCTCTTGGAAGACAGATTCCAATGTAGCAAGATTTTGAGGAGTGTATTGCTCCTCCACTATTTCATTTGTGCGTTTGAAGGGGTTGTCTCTGGAATTCTCTTCATACATAGGAGGGAATCTCATGTGCTTGAGCTTTCTCTCTGCCCACTGTTGAGTCTCATAATCATCAGGCATGTCCACTGGAAAGTTCTTTTCTGAATTCAAAGTATAAGGCCTGTTTTCCTTTGGGGCAGACTGGGGCTCATTTTCAGCCTGTCTCAAAGCTTCAGCTATTATCTTCATCCATTCATCTTCACTCAGGGAATCCCTCAAACTTTCTGGCAAGTCACTGTTTTCTTTTTGCTGAAGAGGAACAGAAACACCTTGGTAGGGGTTGTAGTCTGGGCTGCTTTCTTCTTTGTGAGCTTGTTGTCGGAGCTTTTCTATGTACTCCAAAGCCCTGATCATTTCAGGACTGGGAAACCTTTGGACATTTTCCAATCTGAGATCTGGTTCCTTCTGAAGCAGCTGGTTTCTCTGAAATGAAGCAGCTTCAGCTTCAGAGAGGAGGAAAATTAAAGGGATGAGAGACAGGACTGCTCCAAGCCAGTGAGTCTTAGCTTCTGCCATGTTTGAAAGATTTCCTTAAAGCATAGAAAACATGAGTTAACACAAATGAAACTGACTATTTGACTCTATTGCAAAAAAAGTAATTAATCATTGAGGGGGGAAAAGAACATAGTAGATTACTCCACATTAATTTAGAATGACTCTTTTTGAAAACTATAAATGTTTCATACACAATCTTCACAAGCTAACCACAGGGATCTTTAGCAAAATTGTTGCCCATTTTGCATCAAATTTATATGGCATTCGTTTGGTTAAAATAATGGCAAAAACACTGATATGAAGTTTCTCAAGTATGATTTTTAACTTATAAGACATGTTTTGTTTTAGTATGCATTATTTCTGTTAAACAAAGATTTTCCAAGATGAGTTTTAGTTATTTGTACAGCATTTATATTGAAAGCACTGGCAGAAAAATTAGATGGCTCAATTTAAAACGTGCATGTACACACACACACACAAAGAGTTATATCCTTATTGAAAACCATGTGGTTTAATTACTGACTTGTCCATCTAATTTGTTGTAGGAACACAGCAAATGTGACATTATTATATAAGATGAAGTCATATTCCGTGTTAATGTTAATCGTACTGAATTCTCTTGTGGATGAGTCTCATTCATATATATTTTCAGAAATAACTTGTCCTTTAGCCTGATACCAAATCATATTATTAATTTTGGAAGGTCTGTACCTTAATGACCTCCAGCATACGGGTCTTCTCACATTCAAGTTAGTTGGCAAACTTAACAAAGTTGTTTTTTTTTAAAATATTTCCAAAGCAGTATTTATTTACTCAATGAATTCCAAAATATTGAATTTAGAAGTCTGGTATTTTATAATCATTCATCTTGATTGATGTAATAGCACACATGGTACTATCAGGATACACAAGCACAATAGTAAGAATTGCAACAACAACAAAATCCATGATAGCCAATGATATTTATTTCAGTGTAAATGTACCAATGTACCAAAATATAAACTGTTTTAAAACATCTGTGCCCCATATTTCTTCTAATAATTTTGCTGTGACTGTCTTGTAAAATGCAATTATGATTATATTTTTCTCAGCCCTCAAGAAATATAGTAAATAATAACAGATGCTACAAAGAGAACATAAGTTCTCTGAACCAGTCTATTTCTGAACTTGTAAGTGTTCAAATTCAGCTTGACTCTGTGTCTATTTGGGTGTGGACCTATGAAAACTTAAATGACTCATTCTGTTAGAAAATTTTAAAATAATCACTATGTAATTCCCAATTTAGAAAAATGTATACAGTATATTGAATTCTTCCATTGAAAATTTTTCATCCTTTTTCTTCAAGGCCTTATAGTCTCTTGTATGAATTAGCAAGAGGATTAGTTTTTACATGTCTTACATTTGGCATAGCTAACACTGAAATCTATCTTAATATGTGCAATTTTGTTACAAATAAAGTAAAGGAATTATATAAATTTGCTCATGATATATTAACTCAATTATGGTTTTGTGATATATAAGTTAAGTTATTGGATATCATTACTGTTAGCTTAGACATCAATTGTAGAAAATATCATTGTTCATTAGATCATATTGGTATTTAAGTAGTATTTTCAGTTGTTAGAATCTAAAAATGTTGTACTTATAGAAACTTCTTTAGTACAGACTAATTTATTAAAATTATTATTTAAATTAATTATTAAAATACACACTTACTTACATTAANATCATTACTGTTAGCTTAGACATCAATTGTAGAAAATATCATTGTTCATTAGATCATATTGGTATTTAAGTAGTATTTTCAGTTGTTAGAATCTAAAAATGTTGTACTTATAGAAACTTCTTTAGTACAGACTAATTTATTAAAATTATTATTTAAATTAATTATTAAAATACACACTTACTTACATTAACTTGGCTACTTAATTTACTGAAGGGAAAATATTTAAAGGCATGTCAGAGAAAACTTCTAAAATACTTACTATGAATCAATGTTTACTAGAGCAAATTGTACTTATAACTTATTAGGCTTAAATAAAAGTACATTATGCATTCTTCTTTATATTATTTCAGGATTAGTTTAAATTTGAAAATCAACTTTCCACATTGGCATTTGGACTAGCAATTTTAAGAATCTTAGTAAATGTATTTTCTTTGAAACCATTACCCTGAAGTATCCTTAACCCAGTTATATGCTAGGTTATGTGCTGATCTTTAAAATCATTATTTTGTAGGTGAACTTTGCTGTGGTGTTGAGGCAGAATATTCAGTGCAGTTATTTAAACCACAGGCATAACAAGAGCTACCATTTGGTCATTTACTCAGATTCAGTTTGGCTGACATAGTTATCGCCTTTAACTAAGACTCAAGGGATTTTTTTAGATGAGCTGATAGCAGCTCATCTAAATAGTGAAGATGGCTTTAACAGTTCTGACGTTCTATATAGACTTGGAACCAAAAAAACCTCGTATGATAAATGTCTTTTTTATTGAAATTATACTAGAGCATTGACAAATGCAACTGGATGTATCAAATTTGAGCAATTCAATTAGTTAGGATACAGGAAAAAGAAACACTTGTCCCATTCAAAATATTTAGCAAAATGTTGTACAACCTCTTTCAACCAAAGCGTGATAATAAATAATTTATATGGTTACAAATGTTTCCTCATACATTTCAGTTATCTCTTTGTAATCCATGGTCATATCCAACCTAAAACCCAAGATAATATTTCCCCCTGAATAAACGAAGAAGCTCATTCTAGTCTTACTTTGCTAAGACCAAAATTAGTAAACAATAATGTAAGCCCTTTCAGAGTATACCAATTGAGAAAATAATTTTATACAGTTAGTTAAATTTGAGCTCTTGCAAAGTAAATGTCAAAGAAAAAAAACAAGCAAACAAACAAACCTAGCTGCAGAATTGGTTGCTTCTATCACTGGAACCTGTTTAACTGCCTTTGAATCATCGGACACCTACTGTTAAGAATATTAAGTACATAAATTGTATCCCTGCCCTTGTATCTGGTCCTTAGGGGAAGAAACAATAAACTAAGGAAAGAAACAAAATGTCAGGCTTGGTTAACTTTACATTAATAATGTGTATTGACACAAATATCCTTAACTTTTTCATGTTTTTATACATGATTATCTAAATAACACAATGGTTAATAAATACCTGACAGCAAGCACTGTAAATCACAGACGCAATCATGCATATATATGTACATATATACAGTGTCCTTAGGTTGCCAGATGAGCAGCAGGTTGCTGTTCGGTTATTCTATAGCTATAAGCTTGCCAAATGGTCTTTTTCTTCTTAGCTAGGAATTAAGGAGAGAATACGCAGTTTAGAACTTTCCAGTAAGCAGAAGGGAAAAGCAGTCTTACCTCTTATTTATATGGCAGAGGCTGTCCACAGCATGTTCCTCCTGGTCCGCGGCTTGAGCTGCTCGGACCGTTTCAGCACCCGGACAGCTCCTCGGCTTTTAGAGAGCCGCCGCGCCTGACTCTGGACTGCCACACTGACGTCACCCGCTCAGCCACAAACCGGAGCGCAGGCGAGCTTCTTCAAAGAACCCGAGAGAAAATAATCACTTTATAGATTAAAAAAAAAAAAAAAAAGTTGCATGCTTACGCCACCTGTCTTTCTGTGGCAAAAACTGCAGTTCCCTTTCTTTTTAACAAAATCTTTGAGGCTTGAAGTAAAATGTGATGCACAATTTCCCTTAGAAAAATCCATCAGATAGACGTGGCTAATTGCAATATAATCTCATCTGTGTCCAAACAGCTTCTGATAAAGGTTTCCTGTTGCTATTGTTTTTATTTTCATCATTGTTAAAAGAAAGTTTTACAGATAAGGACTTATTTTTTTCCCTTCAGTGGCCACAAAGGAATTACATTAACATTCCTCAGTATGCTTCAAGAGGAACAGAATACACGTTATGAATAGGAAGTCATATTTCATATAACCACAAGTAGCATTGTTTTTAAAATCATGTTTATTTGAATAAAAAAGTGTCCTCTTTTTTTATGAGTCGACCTCAGGGCTCTAATGAATTAGGATTTTAGTCTATGGATTCAATATAATTTTGAAGTGTGTATTTCTAAGGATTCGGGTCTAATAGTTGATAATTCTATATGAATCTGTTGGCATCTTTTACAACATCTGATCTCACAAAGGGAAGCTCGGAAGTTGAGAATACTTTCAATAAGAAAAAGAAAAAAATATATTTGCTATTTGAGAAAAGTGTGACACATATGCAACTGTAATTGTTTGTAACTGAAAGGAAGTTGTACTATAAATATTTTCTTCCTCCAGTTGAATCAGGCGAATCGAATACATTCCATAAATGTGACCAATTCAAGGAATAATATAATATTAATGCTTAATTTCCAACCTCTCAGACTTGTAGTCATAATCATTGTTGTGCTTTACCAGGTAACCTGATCATATAGTTCATAATTTATGTAAGTCTAAATTTTTAACTTCATTTTATTAAAGATATTGTTTTCCTAAAAACTATATATTCTGAAATAAACTTTATGCAAAAGAATCTTGCTATATAAAAGATCCCTTTTGTCTCTCTTAAATGAATAATTCAGTTCAGTTGCTCAGTTGTGTCCGACTCTTTGTGACCCCATGAATTGCAGCACACCAGGCCNACTTTAAGCCAACTTTTTCACTCTCCTCTTTCACTTTCATCAAGAGGCTTTTGAGTCCCTCTTCACTTTCTGCCATAATGGTGGTGTCATCTGCATATGTGAGGTTATTGAGATTTCTCCCAGCAATTTTGATTCCAGCTTGTGTTTCTTCCAGTCCAGTATTTCTCATGATGTACCCTGCATAGAAGTTAAATAAGCAGGGTGACAATAGACAGCTTTGACGCACTCCTTTTCCTATTTGAAACCAGTCTGTTGTTCCATGTCCAGTTCTAACTGTTGCTTCCTGATCTGCCTACAGATTTCTCAAAAGGCAGGTTAGGTGGTCTCGTATTCCCATCTCTTTCAGAATTTTCCACAGTTTATTGTGATCCACACAGTCAAAGGCTTTGGCATAGTCAATAAAGCAGAAGTAGATGTTTTTCTGGAACTCTCTTGCTTTTTCAATGATCCAGTAGATGTTGGCAATTTGATCTCTGGTTCCTCTGCCTTTTCTACTTCTCTTTATTCACTTCTAAATGACCTGTTCTTGGCCTTTATATATGTTCCACATGTCATGTGTATGACTCCAATTTATATCTTCAGTCTTGATTTTTCCCTTAATTTCAGACATAAATAAGATATTTTCTTCCCTCCATCTTCATTTGGATATTTATTAAACATCTCAAACTTAACACATACACTAGTGAATTCTTGATTTCCTCCCAAAATTTTGTTTCTTTTTATGCTTCCCATATAAGTATTTGACATCTCCATTCATACTTTTTCAGACCAAAATTTTGGAGGCACCATTAATTCCTTTCTTTTACTCTCCACATAAAATCCATAATCAAATTCTACATTTTCTACCATTAAAATGTATCTAGAATCTGACCACAACTTATCAATTCTTTTTCTAAAATTCTATTACAGGCTAGCATCATCTTTTATGTGCTTATTAGTAATGTCCAAACTTGTTTCCCTGTTCTTTTCCCACCATAACCTATTCTCCACAAAACAGATAGAATGATACTTTAAAAATGTCCATCAAATTATCTATATTTTCAGTATAAGAGTGGACCAAAATCCACGCAGACCTTCATTCTGGCTTCATATTATATCACTGGGGTTTTAAGGTTATCTCATCCACCAGCATTACATAGCCTAAGTAGAATAAATGTCAATTTTCTGTATATTTAATGAAATATGTAGACACAAATTGAGTCAAGGCTGTATACTGTCACCCTGCTTATTTAACTTATATGCAGAGTACATCATGAGAAACGCTGGGNGCATAACATCGGACTGTGATATCTCTTCCCTTCTGTATTAAGTCAGCCATTTGATCTATACAGGTATAGATTCGGGGAGTTCCCCACAAGGATATGTGAACCCACTGTAGAGGCTTTCCCCCCTGGATCAAGGCTGCCATAAGTAAGGATGGACTAGGCAGGACCCACAATTATAGACTCTCTTTAGGAATATACCTGGCAAGCTGGGCCCCATTGAGGGCCCTTTGAATGTCTTGAAAGATCTTTTTGTTGGAAGGTAGAAGGGTTATCTCATCATTGGGCTGTCTATCTTTTAATAGATCAAAGAGGGGCAAGAGTTGGCCTGTCGAAATAGGGATCCAGGGTCATAGCCAATTGAGTTCTCCCAAGACTCGTTGTAGGCCAGTCAGGGAGTAGGAGTCTTGGATGTATAGCTGAGGTTTTAGGGGGCTCACACCTTCTAGGGACAGCTGAGATCCCAGAATCTTAAGAGGCGGGACAACTTGAACTTTATCAGAGGATATATGGAGTCTCCCTTTTGATAGACACTTTCGTAAAATTTTATATGCTTCTGTCAGCTGTTCAGCAGTAGGGGCACCCAAGATGATATCATCCCTGTAAATATACAATTTAATATATGTCAGATTTCTAACTGGCTGGAGAAGATCTTTTACATAATTTTGACAATAGGCAGGGCTGTTTGCCATTCCCTGTGGTAAAACTGTCCATTCAAAACGCTCATCAGTCCCCTCGAAATTAGTGGAGGGTACCGAAAAGGCAAACTTTTCACAATCTTGGGATTGTAGAGGTATAGAAAAGAAACAGTCTTTGATATCTATTACCATAAGACATAAATTACTAGGAATAGCTGGTATCCAGGGTAACCCCCTTAGGGGTGTCCCTCAGATGATCATTCTCTCATTGATCTTTCTAAGATCTTGTAACATCCTCCATTTTCCCGAGGATTTTTTAATTACAAATATGAGGATATTCCAAGGGCTAGTAGAAGGGCGGATATGTCCCAAATTTAGTTGTTCAGAGATGATTTCTCTAAGGGCTTGTAGCTTAGTGGATGGAAGAGGCCACTGCTCCACCCATATTGGGGGTCCGGGTTTCCATTGTATAGGAGGGACCTGGAGGGCAGTGGCCCTTAGGATTGGGGGGGCACCTTCCATCTGGTTAGAGGCTCTCCCTTGTGAAGTTTATCAAATTCAGGATGTCCCCTATGATTTGATACAGGAGAATGTTTATAATGTTGTTGATATTCTTCCTCATTGAGGAGGTCATCATAAGAGCCCCTATAATCAGTAGTAATATACACATCTGCTTGTCCCAAAATATCCTGGCCAAGCAGATTTGCATTCAATCCAGAAGCTATCAGGGTCCGAACCTCTCCTGTAGAGCCATCAACATCTTTCCAGGGGAGCCACTCAACAGTCTCCTTAGATTGAGTGTTCCCCCCAACGCCCAATAATTGAGGCCCAGGGACCAATTTCCAGCTAGGTGGGACCTCCTCTGCCCTGAGGACAGTCCGATCAGCTCCCATGTCGATCAGACATCGAAACCTCTTTCCTCCTATGGTAATATCCATTTTAGGCCTTAGCCCAGGCACAACGGGCACAGTCCAGTTGGCTCTAGGGTGCTCTTTGGCCTTATTGATCGCCATTAGGGGAGGGTTTTTCAATATGATCTGGCAAGAAACGGGGTCCCCCTTGGGGTGACAGGGCTTGGGGTTGCCCCTCATCTAGTTTAAAGGCTTGCCGTCTTTATCAAATTTAGATTTGCACTCTGCCCTCCAGTGATATCCCTTCCTACACCGTGGGCATGGAGTAGTGGGGGGTCTCTGACCAGTAGATCTTCCCCCGCCTTGAGGGCAATACTTCTTAAAGTGTCCCTCTTGTTCGCAGCCAAAGCATCGACCCAACTTTAGGGGGGCTAAAGGTTCCTTGGATGCGGTCCCCCCAGAGGCTGTCATAGCAGAGAGGGCCTTGGTCATCACCTCGGTAAGGGCTTCAGTCTGAGCCTGAAGGGCAGTTGAGATAGAGCGGGTCTGATGGCTTTGTGTCCCCACGTCTTTGGTGGCTATAATCCATCGCTCCATAGAGCGGTCTTTCTGTCCTGCGCAAGCCAATTTATGGTCTGAGTTCATCCCTTCCCAGACTAATAGCTTAACAAATTGATCTCTCAGGGGCCCTGGAGGGAATTTTCTCTGTATACTCTTTTCTAGCCTATCTATGAAGGTGGAGAGGTCTTCATTATTTTTTTGAGTGATGCCCGATATAGGGGGCTCACTGGGGCCCTCCGCAAGCTTTTTCCAGGCGGCCAGGCNTGTGGACTCAAACAGTCTGTTGCTTTTACACACAAAAGAAGGAAAAGAAAGAAAAGAAAAACTCCAATTAGGAAAAAACTAGTCCTGTATTGATCTTAAAGACACTTTAAAATCCTGAAAGATGTGAATGTTGTCATTACAAAGGAAATAATGTCTCTTATCACAGACTGACTCTTCATAAACGCTCATCCGCATGAAGCCTAGTGAGGCTGGTATAGAGATGGTGCAGCAGCCCCTGGCATCAAAGTGAGACTGGTTCTGGGTTCAAATCCTGCCTCAGTCATTTACAAATGGTGCAACCTTGAGCCAACAATGTCTTCTCTCTAGGTCTTAGCTCTTCATAGGCATCCCTGACGTCCCTGAGGATAATACCTGTACCTTATCTTTGTGTGTTGGTAAGAAGATCAAATGAGATATACAATGGGTGACTACATAGTTAATACTGTCTCAACCAGGGCATGTTGAAGAATGAATGCTAATTGATCTGGGACAACAGATGTAAATGGTGAATGTCTTGGGAAAACCTGGATATAAAGTCACCACAGACCTAAAGTTCTCTAGCTCAGCTGTACTTGGAATCACTTGGGTAGTACTAATAATGCTGTTGCCTGAATCCCACCTCCAGAGAGCCTGATGTAATGGATCTGGGGCATGCATGGGCATTGTGAAATTTAAAACTCTGTGGGTATTTCTGATCTGCAGCCTTGGTTGAGAACCACATGCCCCTAATCTGTTTTGAGGGACCATCACTGCTAAGTATCATTACTATCACTATTACATCATGATTGTTATTATTTGAGAGAGCCACGCATATAATGCTGAGTCCACTGTAATGATACTGGTGAGTAACATTATAATTAATAATCACTATTGACAAAGAGAACATCCCAAAGAGTAACATCTTGCTAATTACCATGAGCCTGACTTAAAATAGTGGGTCTTGACAGGGGACCCTTTTGCACCCCACCCCAAATTTATATGGTAATGTCCAAAGACATTTTTGGTTGCCACAACCCAGAGGCAGTGGAGGAGGGCATAATGCTAATGACGTCAAAAGGGTACAGACCAAGGATGCTGCTAAACAGCCTACAACGCATGGGACAGACTCCCACAGTGAAGAATTATCTGGTTCAAAATATCAGTCATGCCAAGGATAACAAACGCACTTAGAAGCTGGGATGGGGAGAGACTCCTGAAGTGGAAAGTCACGTAAGGAGCTCAGGAGCAGCCTTTGTAGTCCTGCCTTCCCACTGCAGCTGCAAAAAGACAAGAGCGCCCTGGGGCTGGCCCTGGATTGCACAGTCGGAACCTCACTTAACCCTCCCTCTGGATTCAGATCATCACACACCAGGTATGCACTCGAGATTGCCTTTCGACTTGGAGGAGCCGTTCAAAAGTCTTGGCGTCTGCCAGTGCTGGAAGTG
>SJYV01028809.1:10316-48800 GCA_006410875.1 Neotragus pygmaeus | reverse complement strand
TTTTTTTTTTTTTTTTTTTTAAGAAAAACAACACAACAGTTCATACCCACTTGGCAGTTCTGAGGCTACTGAGAGAAAAGAGTTCTCCATGACAATTCCCTCTGGTCAAGAGCGGCACGGACTCTGTGGGGCCAAGACCACGGCCGTGGCTGGGTCCCCGTGGGTACCTCCCTCTGACTCTCGGGTCCTTGTTTAAGAAGGGAGCTTATGAACCGAGCACAGTGAGGGCGGAATTCGCTCTGAGATCCTGCTGCATCTGCTTAAATATGTCTCCCCGTGTCTTTCTACTTTCTGTACAAGAACAAAAGTTTCTGACAGTAAATATTCTTGATTACTTTTAAAACTCAAGAATATGTATATTTCATAGAATCCATAGACTTTCATACCTTTATTTTAATTAGCTCTTAAAGTAATATTTATATGTTACTTCACATTATGAAAACTTTCAAACAAAGGTAAGTGAAGAGAACAGTACAATAAAGCTCCCAGCTTCCAGCTTCCCTGGTGGCTCAGTGGTAAAGAATCTGCTTGCCAATGCAGGAGCTGTAGGAGACATGAATTCGACCCCTGGGTTGGGAAGATCCCTGGAGAAGGAGTTGCCTGGAGAATTCCATGGACAGAGAAGCCTGGCGGGCTACAGTCCATGCAGTTGCAGAGTCGGGCACAACTGAGCAACTCAATAACCACCACCAGCCTTCCAGCTTCCAGGCTATCGACGCAGCCTGTCATGGTTCCTCTGCCTGCCACCTGCCCCACACCCCACACCTGCACATACACACGTCATATGCGTGCACAGAGGATTACTTTATTTTTAAAATTTTAAATTAATTTTGAATATTTATTTATTTGGCTCTGCCAGCTCTTAGCTACAGCATGTGGGATTTTTGTTGCATCATGCAGGATCTTGAGGAGGGGCATGTGAAATCTTGTTCCCTGGCCAGGGATTGAACTTGGGCCTGCTGCATTGGGAGCATGGAGTCTTAGCTGTGGACCACCAAGGAAGTCCCCCAGAGGATTACCTTAAAAGTGAATATAAGACATGATACGATTTTAGCCATCGACCAAAATAATTTTGTGGTAAAATATAAACCTCACTGTGGAAAATATTGAAAGTATTAATAAAGACAATGATAAAACATCCAAACTCTAAGATAACTGTCACTGACACTGTACTGTGTAAGCTTGAAGTGCCCCCTTTGTACATATATACGCAAGGATATATAGCTTGCTCCCCCGCAACCTCTGGCTTTTAGGGGAAATTGGGCTTATGTTACAGAGCAGATAATATTTTATAACCTTTTTTCATCTTACTGTGTGATGATCTTATCATCGTTATTTTATCACCTTTTTTCATCTTACTGTGTGACGATCTTCTCATCGTTAAACGTTCTACAAATACGTGACTACTCCAAAACACAGTTCATCATTTTCCAACCACGAAGTCTCGGCACATAGTCTTTGCACATGAAGAGTTATCACGCACTGAAGACAGATTCCCTCAAGTGGAGTTGCCAAGTCAGAGAGCGAGAAGGAAGAGGGGGTGGGGTACCAGGCTCTGCAGCCACGCAGCTGCTCCTCACAGCGATGGTGAAGCAGAGCTCATGAGGCCTCTGCGGGAGGAGACTACAGTGGGCCGCCCCCCACCCCTCCCGCATCGACCGCACAGCTGGAAGCGGAGGCGCAGGAGCTTGACCTCAGGAGGCGTGGGTCCCAAGGATGTGCTCCCTCCACCACCTGCCACGCAGGCAACGCTGCTCACCCAGCCCCTGTCCACTGCGCCGGCCTCGGGACCGGCCAGGGCTGCCTGGAGGGCTCAGGGCTTAAGTGAGAGCACTGCTGTTGACCGAATGAGACCCAAATGTTGGTCTTTCACACCGCCAGAAGAGGTGCCGGCGTTTAGCAAAGGTAAGCACACTGCGGGCATTTGGACTGAAAGGGCCCCAGGCGTCTGCCGTCTGCCGTAGTCACAGGGTTCTAACTGGCATTCTCGAGAGAAATGGACCGCCCACTGACCCCTGCCCCGGGCCTGGTGCAGCGCAGCACGCCCAGAACACGTCTGTGAAAAACCACAGCCCTTTCTCCCAGCCGTTTGTTTTGGAACACCAGTCAATGCATTTAAAAAGTGCTGTATGAGATCATAAGCACACCGAGTCTTTTCACAACAGTGGAAATTTGCCGACATGTTTCTGCTGAATCCATTGTTAAGACCTCTGTGTGGCCAGACCGCGGGCTTCACTGCTTTGTAGACCCGAGAGCCCGGTGCTGGAAGCTTCCTTCCTCTGCTCCTCACAAAGTCCGAGCTCCATCCCTGGAGGCAGTGTGGGGCGGGCGGCATGGACTGAGCGCTCCAGAGGCACGTCAGGAGATGGACTCCTCGCAGACGCATATCCCGCCAAGGGCCCAGCACGCTGGGGCGGGGCTCACAGAGCACGGACAGCCTCCAGGGCCACAGCGGGGGCCCCGCGGCTCTCCCGAGGCTGGCACACCTACCAGTCCCTCTCGCGGCCACTGCGAGTGATGACAGGAGGCCCCTGCGGTGTGACCCCTCCCAGGCTGGCGCTGGCCGTGGCTCTTGCCTAGAATTTGGGAGCACACGCCATGTGAATCTCAGGCAGACGGCGTGCCCGGCTCTGACCGGGCTCTGACCCGACTCTGGGACTTAGGAAGGCTTGAACTCAGAGAGACCACTCCACACACTCAACGAGGCCGTTAGCGTCTCCTTCAGCTGCTGCACAGAGCGTGACGGGACTCTGAGCACCGACCACAGCCGTCTCCAGTCCCATTTAAAGACCATCTCTCATGAACTTGTGGGTAATGTCTTTAGGATTTTCCCCAATTTCCACATTTTCTAACACCTTTTGAAGTAGGTGTAAGGTACATACACGTACAGAGTTGAGTTAAATAAGCATATTCAATTAATACTTACTAAAATTTAGTAATATACTCTGTACTATGTGAACTTCCAGGCTAGTCCTCAGTTATAAGAATGGAATAACAGAAACTCCACCATATGGAAACAGAATAATCTTTTCAGTCAGGACAACCTTACTAAACTTGAACATTGAAAACATGAGAAAACACCCTCTTTGAGAACTAAGAACTGAAATGTAAAAGCACAAGGATAGTGAATCATTCTCCCGCTGCATCTCTGAATATTTTAAGAGCGTGTACGTTTTGCTCAAAGTTCAATCTTAACTCTCATGGCTGCTAAAAGTATTCCTAAAATACACAGTAAAGAAATAAATGGATTTATAGTCGATACGTTACCTGAAGATCACGCCTTTCCATGACCCCCTTCAGCTTTTCTAGAAGTACTGCTCACAGCTGTCAGGTACGACTTACCTCTCCAAACCCGCCTTTCCCCAGGACTCTGTAGTGCCTAAATGTGCTCTTTGTCACCGGTTGCCTAATTAATCACAAGGGAAAAAGAAAGCCTCAGGTCTCACATCACATTGCTATTTGGAAAGAGAAAAACCTACCTAGCTGCTGGCCTGGCCTGAGAAGGAGACCCTGAGGAGGGTGCCCAGGACCAGCTGCCTGTGCTCAGGGCGGGGCTCCTCAGCAGGACAGCTTTCAAGAGACAAGCACGTTAACTTTCAAAACTGTGAAAATACTGAAGACGGATGCAAAATGATCCTGCTATGCTTACTGACTGAACTAAACACAAGTCTGCAGCCAGGCCACACTATGAAATCTCTCTGTGTTCTCTTTGGCACAGCTCTTGGGGCCTCTCAGAAGGCTGGTGAGGGAAATGACATTGACAGGGAGCTGCTCTTTGAAGAAAGAACCTCAAAGGCGGTGTTGACACTGTAGCAAAAGAAACCTGTATGAGCTAGAACTGAAATTTAATAAATCAACAATCATTGTAACAACAACGCTGGTGGCAGCTAACACAGAGGATGAGATGGCTGGATGGCACCACCTACACGATGGACGTGAGTCTGAGTGGACTCCGGGAGTTGGTGACGGACAGGGAGGCCCAGCGTGCTGCCGTCCATGGGGTCGCAAAGAGTCGGACACGACAGAGCTGCGCGACTGAGCGCTTCCTGAGCACTTCTGTTGTGCACTGAGCCCTGTGCTGAGTGTTCCACACTCTCCTCCGGTGACTCGCGTCCAGGGTGGTGGTGGTGTAGTCTCCAAGCCGTGTCTCACTCTCTGTGACCCCATGGACTGCAGCCCACCAGGTTCCCCTTGTCCACGGGATTTCCAATTAGACTAGAGTGGGCTGCTATTTCATGCTCCAGGGGATAGGTCACCCAAAGCCCACACAGGCCACGTCACTGAGGACACAGCTAGTCAGCGTCTGGGTAGAGGCTGCAATGGCGAAGAGCCGAGCACCACGTCGGATTCTGTCTCTGTGAATCCAGGACGTGGTTTACTGTCTCACGGTGGTGCCGGCAGGGCTAACTGTCATTTTAACAAGAGGAAACAGAGCCCACCGGATCAGAAGAAATTGCACAATATTAATAATAAGATTTCCAATAGCATTTTGACAGAAAAGTATACATCAGTCAGAATGCAGTAATGGAAGTCATGATTTGTTTTCACTGAATGATGAGAACATACCTTTCCAGCCATTTCCACTGTAAAAATCGAGAAAAATATGCACTTTCTTGGTATTCTTCAAATGCTTCTTCACTTAAATGGTCATGGACAATTCTAGAAAGAAATTTTACGCAACTATGTACATCTGGCTGCAGTACAAAATGAAGACAACTCTGTGATTTAATGCATGAGTGAGCGCTGGATATGGGAAAATGAATCATTACCCATAATCCTGTATATTGAATTTTGCAACTATAGAATCTCACACTAGTTTCCAACGCTACCAGTGAAAACATGAATGCAAGAATTCAAAAGAAAGAAAACCAATTTACCTTCCTAAAATCAGAGGTACTTTTTAAGTATTAGAATATCAGTGAAGTAATTACCTGATAAAAATAATCTCCCAGTAGAAAAACAATAGTTTAAAATATACTCAAGGTGTGTGTGTGTGTGTGTGTGTGTGTGTTCGCACGGGCATATGTGTGCCTGCACACGTGGAGGCACATGTATTTCAGGAGGGAATGTAAACAGTTTGCAACTAACACTGGTGTAAATGTGTAAATGGTAACAGTCATAGGGTAGAAACTGTTAATATGTGATGTCACCTTTTTAAAATATTAAAAATAAAGCTCTCGAGGACTTCCCTAGTGGTACAATGGTTAAGAATCTGCCCGCCAAGGGAGGGGGCATGGGTCCGACTTCTGGTCCTGGAAGGTCCCACACACCGCAGGGCAACTAGGCCCGTGAGCCACAGCGCGGGGCCCACGGGCCGCACTGCTGAAGCCCGGCTGCCTGGAGCCTGAGCTCCGCAGCAGAGAGGACCCCACCGCGAGAAGCCGTGCGCCACAACGAGGAGCAGCCCCCTCCCCGCAGCCAGAGAAGAGCCCGCGCAGCAAGACCTGGCGAATCAAAGACAGTGACACAAGTAACCGGTTGGAGCACTCAGTCCAGCACTTGATGCTACACGTTTCTGGAAGAAATCTTCTGCAATGAGCCCCGCCTCTTAGGTTTATTTATGACTCTATGATACTAGGAATGCAATGGGTCCTTGGGGAGTAGGTGAGGGACAGGAGGCAGCCTGCCCTTTAAAATGGCGCTGCAGTGGGTCAGCATCTATGGAGCTGACTCTGGAGGGACCGTCCACAGCCCGTCCTGACGACTCTGACCACTCAGTCAAGGAGACAGGTGAGTTGGCGTCCAGCTGGGGGACGGGGGTGGCCCAGGCTCTGCGGCTGCAGCATACTGACCCTGTGTGGGGAGCAGACGGTGCCCGCCTGAGCCACAGCGGAGTCACCGACAGAGAGAGAGGAAGCCATCCCCTGGGCATGGTGGAGTTGAACCGGGAGTGACCACAGCCCATCTGGGAGCCACTAGTAGGTCATGAATGAGGAGGATGTGAGAATAATCCCAGCACCGTGCTGGTTTCAGACTTCTGAGCAAGTCATTTGATTTGCTTCCCTTTATTTTGTACAAAGAAGTTATTCAGATGTTCCTGAATGTTATAGCACAGCACTTCTCAACTTGTGTTCTGAGGCTCCCTACTTCCGAGACCCTTGCGAGGGAGTCGGGGCTTCCCTGGTGGCTCAGCTGGTAAAGAATCCGCCTGTAGTGCAGGGAACCTGGGTTCGATCCCTGGGTTGGGAAGATCCCCTGGAGAAGGGAAAGGCTACCCACTCCACTATTCTGGCCTGGAGAATTCCATAGTCCATGGGGTCGCAGAGTCAGACATGACTGAGTGACTTTCACTTTAGAGGGAGTTCAGTAATGATATGTGTTTACAAAAGCACTAAGTCATCCATTACCGTCTTACACTCTCTTTCTCACGGAAGGGCTTACCAGAGGCCACAGGCCCGGTGACTGCTCCGCAGGACAGCAGAGCATCGGTGTTGTCACAACCCGCACCAACACCAACTCTGTCAGTGACACTGCGTGCGGAGAGGCTGCCATGCCGTCCTAGAACTGAGCCTGTCCCGGAGGCCGGGCCCTCACGCCCCAATGTGTGAGCAGGGTTGGCCCTACCCCGGGGCTCCTGTCCCTGGCGAGCACGTGGGCAGCTCAGCTCCAAACACCTGTGAACCAGTCAGGATTCTAACACTGTCGGCTCAGTTAATCCCTTTTATAAAGGTCCTTCGGTGTCTCCATGAAAGAACACAAACACGGCCTGATTCTGACTCGTTTGTGTATTTCATGGTCTGTATAAATTACTAAGGTCAACGACTAAGTCAGCCTCCCAGGATGTCAACTTTACTTCCCAATACTCTTGCCTCAAAACAACAGACTCTGCGCCACCGCCCTAGTCTGGCACATGAGCCTACTGCCCACAGTTTGTAAATATGACACTGAAAACTGCGCATCAGTCAGCACTGGTTTCTGACATGCTCGTCTTCACACTCCCACTACCACGTGTGGATTGCCAGCAGAGCTTTGTGTGGGAAGCAGAGAGGACTCACTCAGCTCACTACGCAGGACCAGGATTCTGGGAACCAACTGAGAAGAGAAGGTCTGGGGGAAATAAAGGCTGTAACAAGGCAGGGATGAGGCAGAATAATAAGAACCCAAACTCCTAGAGGCCACACGATGCTGTGCTGCCGTCCCCACTTATTCAATGCCATGTGCAGCTGATGGTAAACGACAGCTAATGAACATGTAGGAGTGAAGAGCCACCTGTCAAATGAACTAATCAAGCAGATGCCTGAATACCAACACCTGTTTAAAGATTATCAGCTGTTATGTCTATCTCTTGAAATTTCTGCAGAGAAGGCAGAATTTCGGACCAGTCTCTCCAGTCACGTGCAACTCCCACGGTTTTCAACATCGGAACAGAGTTTCAACAGCAGAAGCAGGAAGGGGAAAGAAGGAGACTCTGGGGCGCTCGGACACTTGGCCCTGCTGACGGCCTGCCCTCAGCTCCGGGCTCCTGGGTCGGCCTCGCATTACAGCCGCCCAGGGAGCAGACTCCGGTCCCGACAGGGCAGGAGTCAGCAGGCGCGTGTTGAGGGTGTGGCACCTGACCGAACGTCTGCTTACAAACGCTCCACACCTGGGGCCAGGTCACTTCAGGCACCACTCTTCCCTCCTGAGCACACGAGCAAGCTGAACTTGGGCGACTGTTTGGACTCGGGATGTTCCTGCCCTGACTGCAAAGGTCTGCAGGAAAGATATTTTCAGTGCATGCTCTATGGGGCTCCTTTCACCCTGGAACGAGCCCTGTGGAAGGCTGGGCAGAGGGGCCAGGCAGGCAGCAAAGCCACGCCCGCGACCTGGCGCTTCAGGATGTCCCTGTGCGTGTAGGCGTCCCTCCTCATCCACCTGACGGTGGTGGGGATCGCCCTAATCCAGAGAGGACGCGCCCCCGGGGAGAGGCTGCCGGAGTCCAGCCCCTTGCGGAGCCCCGGCCGTGTACGCCCACTCACCTGGTACACTCCTTGAAGACGTCTTTGGCTGGGTCCTCCCACAGCCTCTGCCTGCACCTGAGCACCACGTGTTTAGGTATTTCTGGTAGAGGGGCTGGCGAACCCTTCAGACGGCACAAAGCAAACGCGACAGTTACTGATTTAATAAATGACCAGCGGAAGGCAGAATCTCATGCTTATTGACAACAACCACACCGTGAAGGGTATAAAGTGACAGGTCCGGGCGCCCCCTCCGCCCCCACCAGCCTCACTTTCCGGACTGCTGTGTCAGCTCTTCCAGTCGTCCCTCGGCAGGCCCCAAAGACTACAGCCTCGGGCACAGCCTGGTTCCCGACACTGGAGACACGGGAGCCACCCCGGTGCCCAGCAGTGGTGGAGGCACAAACACAGTGTGGTCCGTCCAGACCCAGAATACTGTTCAGCCTCAAAGAAGAAAGGAATTCTGAGTCCTCTTACCACATGGAGGAACCTTAAGGACACTAAGCTAAGTGACATAAGCCAGTCACAAAAAGAAATATACTGTATGGTTCTACTTACATGAGGTCCCTGGACTAGTCAGACTCATGGACAGAAAGCAGATGGTAGGGGGCCAGGGGCTGCAGGCAGGGGCAGTGGGAGTCAGTGTTTAATGGGGATGGAGCCACAGTTGTGCAAGATGAAAACCGTCCAGGAGATGGGCGGTGGTGATGGTCTGCACGTGTGTGAACGCACTTAACTCTACTGAACTGTGCACCTCGAGATGGTTACGATGGGAAATTTGTTTTTTTTAATCACAATTGAAAATGTAAACACACACACTCAAAAAGAGACACATTTTCCCCTAACAAAAATGGGATAAATACATGCATAGTGTGGTGGGTATATGCTGACACCCGCAGAGCTGCCCTGCCTCCTCAGTGACTGCCTGGCTCCTAGAGAACGGGCTTCCGCCCTCAGCAATTCCAGCTGCCAGTTCTCGCCACGGCAGACATCACTACCATGAACGTTTTCCGCAGCTGTGTTTCATAAGGTAGATTCCTAGAGGGAGAGACACTAGCTCAAAGGCTACACACATCTAAAACACTGGTATTTATTGCAAAACTGCTCTGCAAAAAGGCTCTTGGAGTCTATATTCTCACCAACATCCCCACACACCAGCTCCCCCCTCTCCTGACACTCATGCAGAGGATTCTGGAAAAAGAAAACCCAGTAAGACTGCTGTCCTGATTTATTGAAAAAAAAAAAAAAAAACACAGATCACATTCAACTGTACATTGAACCTACTGATTTCTGGCTGTGGGGTAGCTGAATAACCACAATACAACTTTTTGTTTTCTACAAATCAAAGCAGCTATTTCATCAAAGATGCTGAACTACTGGTAGACATATACAAGAAGTAAACTCACATTTCCCCCCAAAACCAATAATACTGTTATAACTAATAATGATTAATAGCTGTCATGCAAATTGCCCAAAACAAGTGATGCCTTATGTCATTTAGCCTCATAACAACCTGATGGAAGAGGCTCGACAAACCATGGAACATTCTGGTATAGCCACAGAAACAGCAGCGGAGCCTCACCTGAGCAGTGTGCCCCCAAGACCACTTTCTTCCTACATGGAGAGGCTATGATGAGGATAAAGAAGTTTGGTCACTCACTGATTCATCAAATATGCATTGTTCCAGGCACAGGGCCAAACAGAAAACAAGACAAAATTTCCAGCAGACACAGCCATTAAATTCCAACACTTGTCTCAAAAATACACATTTTACAGAAATAGCTCTTAGGGTTTTCCATACTATTATTTCTCCTCCAAAGGTCTCGATTTCCTGAAGCTAAATTAAACAGCAGGTTAATTCTATGAAGACTATTTAATGACTTACTCCAAATAGAGATCCTTCCTTCAGTGTCTTAGAAAACACACTAACAGAAATTTCTTTCCACAGGAAGGAAAAGCAATGCTCAGATCCCCCACGAGCAGAGACGTGAGGCAAGCTAAGTGCGGCAAGCCAAGGATGGGACCACTGGCCTGATACCAAGCATGAGGAAAGTGGAATACAGATTGCTTCTGTGGCTTTAAATTAAGGAACAATACTTATTTTTCAGGAAAGGTAATTTCCGGAGAAAATTTACCAAATGACCCAGTGCCTTACTTTTTAAAGTTGTGGACAATGAGAACTCTGATGGGAAAGTCCACTGGTGGGGACGGAAAGGGGGTATATTTTGCAGATATATGCTTATTATCCTCGGTTAAAAACACAAATTTTCATTATTTTTTAAAATTGGGTTGTCTTCTTACTGTTGAACTGTGAGAGCTGGTTGCGTGTCTTGGATGCCCGCTCCTAGTCCGACACTGGGCCGGCACATATGTCCCCCACTCTACTGGCTGCCTCTCTCCTTCACGGTGCTCTTTGAAGCACTGTACTTTGATGAAGTCCAGTTTATCTGTTTTTTTCTTTTGTCGCTGACCTTTCAATGTCACATATGAGAACCCACTGTCTAAATCGAGGTTGTGAAGCTTTGCACCTAAAGTTCTACAGCTAAGAGTCACACGTGAGAGCTTTCCTCTAGGAGCAGTATGGTGTTCACAGTCAAGTTACTTTTTGTATACAGTATTAAATAAGGGTCCAACTTCCTTCTTCTGCACATGGGTATCCAGCTGTCCTGGCACCATTTATGGAAAAGACTCTCCTTTCCCCGAGTGAATAGTCCTGGCGGCCCTAAGTCAACTGACAGTCTCCAGACTCTCAGTTCTATTCTGTTGATCTATACATCTGTCCTTATGCCAGGACCATACTGTCCTGTAGCTTTGTAGTAAGTTTTGAAACTGAGGGGTGTTAAGTCCTCCAACTTTGTGTTTTAAGATTGTTCTAACTATTCGTGACCCTTTCAGTATGTGTATGGATTCTAAGATCTACTTGTTAATTTATTCAAAAAAAAGAAGTTAAGATTTTGATACAGATTATATTGAATCTACACATCAATATTAAGTCTTCTAGTCTGTGAACACAGGATGTCTTTCCATTTTATTACAGTTCTGCTTTACTTTCTTTCAATAATGTTTTGAAGTTTTCAGTGTATTAAATGTTCTACTTCTTTTGTTATAAACAATTACTGCTAACTGTTCTATTCTTTTTTACGCTATTGTAAATGGAGTTGATTTAATTTCATTTTTGGACTTTAAATGAGCGTATAGAAACACAATTGAATTTTGTTTAGGGGTCTAGTATCCTGCAACCTTGCTGAATTCATGTACTAGCTCTCGCAGCTTCCTTTCTCCCTAATGTGGATAAATACTCAGACGCCCTGTGTATGAGTGCCACCATCTGAATGTGTGCCCCAAATACATACGGTGAATTCCTAACCCCCAAAGTGACGAGACTGGGAGGCAGAGCCCTTGGGAGATGTGCAGATCAAGAGGATGGAGCTCCTGTGGGTGGGGCTGGAGCCCTCCTAGCAGAGGTTCCAGAGACACCTCACACCTCTTCCACCATGTAAGGAGCCAGCAAGGAGGGGCTGGCTATCAGCTTCCAGACCTGCGAGCAATAAATTCCTGCTGTTTGTAAGCCATCCTGGAGTGTGAGGTCAAGTGGGCCTTAGGAAGCATTACTATGAACAAAACTAGTAGAAGTGATGGAACTCCAGCTGAGCTATTTCATATCTTAAAAGATGATGCTGTGAAAGTGCTGCACTCAATATGCCAGCAAATTTGGAAAACTCAGCAGTGGCCACAGGACTGGAAAAGGTCAGTTTTCATTCCATTCCTGAAAAAAGGGCGATGCCAAAGAATGTTCAAACTACCACGTAGTTGCACTCATCTCACATGCTAGCAAAGTAATTACTTTGCTAGCAAAGTAATAAGAGGCTTTGACAGTATGTGAACAGAGAACTTCCAGATGTACAAGCGGGATTTAGAAAAGGCAGAGGAATCAGAGATCAAATTGCCAACATCCGCTGGATCACAGAAAAAGCAAGAGAATTCCAGAAAAAATCTACTTCTGCTTTATTGACTATACTAAAGCCGTTGACTGTGTGGATCACAAAAAACTGTAGAAAATTCTTAAAGAGATGGGAATACCAGACCACCTTACCTGCCTCCTGAGAAGTCTGTATGCAGGTCAAGAAGCAATAGTTAGAACCAAACATGGAACAGACTGGTTCCAAATTGGGAAAAAGAGTATGTCAAGTCACCATGCTTGTGTAACTTATATGCAGAGTACATCATGCGAAATGCTGGGCTGGATGAAGCACAAGCTGGAACCAAGACTGCCGGGAGAAATATCAATAACCTCAGATATGCAAATGACACCACCCTAATGGCAAAAAGTGAAGAGGAACTAAAGAGCCTCTTGATGAAGGTGAAAGAGGAAAGTGAAAAAGCTGGCTTAAAACTCGAAGTTCAAAAAAAGTAAGATCATGGCAAATGGTCCCTTCACTTCATGGCAAAGAGAAGGGGAAAAAGTGGAAACAGTGACAGACTTTATTTTCTTGGCTCCAAAATCACTGTGGATGGTGACTGTAGCCATGAAATTAAAAGACACTTGCTTCTTGGAAGAAAAGCTATAATAAGCCTAGACAGCATACTAAAAAAGCGGAGATATCACTTTGTTGACAAAGAGTCTATATAGTCAAAGGCCATGGTTTTTCCAGTAGTCACATACAGATGAGAGAGCTGGACCATCAAGAAGGCTGAGCATGAGAGAACTGAGCTGTGCTGCTGGAGAAGACTCCTGAGAATCCCTTGGACAGCAAGGACATCAAACCAGTCAATCCTAAAGGAAATCGACCCTAAATATTCACTGGAAGGACTGATGCTGAAGCTTAATCTCCAATACTTTGGACACCTGATGTGAAGAGCTGACATTGGAGAAGACCCTTACGCTGGGCAAGACTGAGGCAGGATAAGGGGGTGACAGAGGATGAGATGGCTGGATGGCACACGAGTGTGGGCAAACGCCAGCAGGCAGTGAAGGGCAGGGGAGCCTGGCAGGTGGCTGTTCACGGGGCCGCAGAGAGTCAGGCGCGACTGGACAGCAGCAACAGCAGGCGTCCGCTGCCCCCTCCCACTTCCACACTTGCTATATCAGCAAGGATAGCGCTCCATGCTGCACCTTCCTCCTTGACAACTTCCCTTGCTATCTGAATTTTTCTTCAGAAAAGGTGAGGAAGGAAAAAGAAATGAACAAGAAAGATTTAAAAGCTACGTAAGTGAAGCCTCTCTTCTACAGCTCTCAGTGGGCTGCCTAGTGGGCACGAACGTCCCCATAGTGAATGAGCGGCAGAGAGGGCTCAGACCCAGACGGGCTCTGACTCCAAGGTGGAATGGAGTCATTTCGTTACTTACTTATTCCAACAAAGTAAACATGGCTATGCGCTCTAATTTTTTAAGTCACTTATAAATCTTTATGCTAAAGAAGGAAACGCACCTTTCCCCTGAAGAACGTGTCCAAGACTAGGAGCCCACAGTGTCTTCGGTCCTCATCAGCAGCCACCTCATATTCTGCCTGATTGCAGAGATGACAGGAAAGAAAAAAGGTAAGCCTCTTTGTTGACTTTTTAAGGTTTCAGAATCCTCTGACTTATGGGATTGACTCGGTGCCTTGAGAACCAGTGAGCAGCTCTTCTGATCAAGTGTCTGCATGGCCACGAGAGGAAAAACCGGTCTGTTTTTAAAGGATCGATAATGCAGTGGGTTTCTCTTGTAGCTCAGTCGGTAAAGAATCTGCCTGCGGTGCAGGCGACCTGGGTTCGATCCCTGGGTCGGGAAGATCCCCTGGAGAAGGAAATGGCACCCCATTCTAGTATCCTTGCCTGGAAAATCTCATGGACAGAAGAGCGTGGTGCGCTGCAGTCCATGGGTTCCAAACAGTCGGGCATGACCGGGCGACTGACACAGTGCAGTGAAGCGACCTGTGCCGCGGCGCTCCCTATGTCACACTGCATGGTCACCCCTTAGATGTGGCCAAGTGAAACGGAGTCAGATGAATGACTTGGGCTGGCCTAGGCAGTGGCGTGTTAGGAAAGCCAAAGAGGCACTTGGACACCTGTGTGCAGTGTTCCCAAGGAAGTCAGTCCGCAGCACCTGAGCAGGAGCCATTCACACACGTGTCAGGGATCAACCGAAGGGCAGGCGACAGCACCCAGGCCAGAAAATGAAGTCACAGGCAGCACCTGATCAGTATCTAAACACCCACAGAGGATGAGCAAGGAACAAGGAACAGGAAGACAGAGAAGAGAGAGAGACAAGGGGTAGATTGCCAAGGCCGAGATAAGAGAGATTCAGCCAGTCGTCCCGCAGCGTCCCCAGCCAGGGAGACAGGACGAAGCCCAAGTTCTGCAAGTGGGACCCTGGAGAGCAGTGAAGCTGGAAGCCAGATGGAGCTGAGAGGTGGGGAACGAAGACCCAGGGAAGCCGCTCTACTCAATGCATGGAGAGGACTCCAGGATGAAGGGCTTCTGCCAGCGTCCAGCCTCCTCCCTCGCACTCTGCTCAGGCCTGGCACAGGGGCTGCGACCTCAGCTGGCTCCCCTCCCAGAGCCGACTTCACGTTCTCCATTCAAGGCGTCACACTCACCAGCGCACTGACTGGTACACTGTTTACTCACAGACTGCCCAACTCAAGTTCCTGGGGTTCTAGAGACGATACAAGGGACAACCGACGGGAAAGAAAGTGCTGTGACTCCGTGATAGCCTCCGACGTGCCAACCAGACTGGTGACCATCCCCAGGTACTCAAACACTAACCCAGTGTGGCTGGGTATTTGTAGATGTGACCAGAGTCTCTCTCGGTTGACTGTAATCCCAGGTAATCTGGGTGGGCCTCGTTCAACCAGCGCAAAGGCCTTTCAAGCAGAGCTGAGGCTTCCTCGAAAAGTCCTGCCTGAGGAGAGCAGTTTCACCCCACCGCTGGAGCGTCCTGTCCTGCGTTCCTGATGGTCTGTCCTATGGATTTCCACCTCCAGCCAGATCACACCATCATGTATGCTGATTCCTTGCAGTAAATCTCTCAGCCTATCTGTTCCCATTTCCATGTCTTTCCTTGGCCCCTGACTGATATAACTCAGGCAACTAACACTGAGAGAAGAACAGAGCGAACAACCACGTCAGCAGCCAGAAGGAAATGGATACAATGCCATCTGTCCACTCAAGGAGCTCAAAGAACCTGGCGTCACCCACTACAAGGAGAGTCGGAGCCGCAGTGACGTCTGGTGGCATACGCTGGTGTAGCTTAGGCACCACGAGGCTACCATCAAAAAACTAATCCTACTGCCACAGCCAGCAAGCCAGGCACCTAGCAGCTAAAGGGGTCATGATTCATTAGAAGACTCGGGTGTACACCCAAAACCAAGACAGCGCTGAACACCAACTGTAGTCCAGCGCGAGGGAACTTTTTAAAGGGAGCACGCATGCTCAGTCACTCCAGCTGCGTCCAAGTCTGTGCAACCCTCTGGGACCATAAACTGCTGGGCTCCCCTGCCCATGGAACTGCCCAGTTAAGAACACTGGAGTGAGCTGCCATGCCTCGCTCCAGGGAATCTTCTCAACCCAGGGATGGAACCCATGTCTCCTATGTCTCCTACACTGCCAGGCAGGTTGTTCCTTACCACTAGCGCCATCTGAGAAGCCTTAAAAAGGAAGCTCTGACTGCCTCCCTCCCAGCCATCTCTCAGCCCAGTCCAGGCACCAGTAAGGAGAGCCAGGGAGCTCCCGGAGCAGGAGCAAACAACAAAACAGGCAAGGGCCCCATACAGTTTTCTGAAGGAATACATATAGGTACCTATTTCTAAAAAGCTAAGTCAAGGGGAAAGAAATGAATAAAATCCCCATGATATAGGCTAGTACCTTGCATACAGTATGGAGTCAATCCATATTTGCTGATGTAACTAGGACAGGCTAAAGCAGAGAGGGAAGTGTCATAATCTGGGCACAACTAACTAAAGGTAAGAGAACTTTTATTATTAAATTCTACCGACTTTCCACTAAGCTGCTTCTGAAGTTTATAGTTTTGAAGCTTCTAGTCTTGCCGGTGCTACCTCTATGGTTTCAGAAACACAGCATCTCTTAACCTAGAAGGAAATCAGGGTGAACGTCGAGCTGGAGACACAGATGTCAGGCACTTAGAAAGACAGTCAACCCCATTCACTGTGACCCTGCTTCCTGCGCTAGCTTTCTTCCCCGTGCGTGCTCTGGGTGGAAGCGTCCCCAAGCACTCAGGGCGCCTGGAGGAGGCGGCTCTACAAGCGCTGCCTTCACCAGCACTTTAGCCTTCTTACAAGGAAAAGCAGCGCGTTTCAAAGCTACGTCGTAAACACCTTTGATTCTCCAAAGCTTGAGAAGGAATCTGTATGAGGTACTACTTTATCCGCTTTAACCCAACATGGCGCGACACCAGGACAGCTCGTCTGTGCTCTCGCCACGCTGCAGGGTCTGATCACCTTAGAGAGCTCTCAAGCTAGTTTTCAGTTTCCAAAAGTACAGGCTCGGGAGGCTCAGCGCGGTGATAAATCACTCACCACTGCGTCCAGGAACTCGATCCGCCTCTTCAGATCCCCTTTCGTGTCGCAGAACTGCCTGAAGAGAAGTCTTCCGATCGGCTGCTTGTCACAGAGGCTGCTGTAATCCTTCTCTGGGTGAAGAGAAGACAACACATACAGCTTTTCTGAACCTCACTACTTTTACCTGATACATGTCAGAAACAGTACTCGCAGTATTATTGTTGAGACCACAGTTTTGTTTACTAATTCACACTGGGTTATCACGAATATTTAAAATTAAAGTGCCAAAGGCAGCTGGAAGAACAGATGAAGACAGGTGTATGGAGACGGACTGGGAATTCCCTGCTCCCCACACAAAGGAAAGGGGGTGTTCCCCGGGGAAACCGAGGGGCAGGAAAGGGCGCTGGGTTGGTCCTCCCACGACACCACCCACTCCGTGTGTTAGGCACAAGTTACACGCATGTGAAATACATCACAGGAACGTACTACCTTAGATTTTTGAAAACGTTTTTGTTTTGATACATTTCTATTCTTTCACAAGTTAACAGATATATTTTTAACGATTTAACTCTTTTCTTTCTCTCTGGTGGGATGATATACTGTATACCTGACCTTACCCCTAACACTCATGTTATCTTGTGAACAAGGCACTAAAATTGGCAAAAGTATCACAAGGACTATAAGGCAAAATCGTATGTTCAAAATAGGTCTATTTAAACTTCAGCAAGAAAACCAGTTGCTCTTTTAGCAGTGGCTCTGAACTGGAGCATAATTATGTTCAGATATTCCTATGGCTCAGATGGTAAAGAATGTGCCTGCAAAGCAGGAGATCTGGGTTCGATCCCTGGGTCAGGAAAATCCCATGGAGAAGGGTATGGCAACCCACTCCAGTATTCTTGCCTAGAGAATCCCATGGACAGAGAGTCAGACAGAACTGAGCAACTAACACTTTCACTTTTTTCACATTCCTAAACCAGCTATAAAGGTGAAGAATTAAGTGAAACTCATGAAAATCAAGCAGGCCCTAACAAACTCCTCAACTAAAGGGTTTATTAACGCCAAGTATAAGTAGCAAAGAAATCCTGTTTAGATCACTGAGCCTGCATAGGGGGAATGCAGCCAAGGATATGAAACCATGTTTCCCATTGCACAGCTGCTTGTTTCAACAAGTGTCAGCAGCAGTTTGGCAAAAACTCCACCACCCACTTTATCCAATTCAGCTACCACATTTTATTCAGGGATACTCACACTACATTTAAAAAACACAGGACATAAGGTCGCTAAAGGGGTGATGTTTTGGTTTGTTTTTTGTTTGTGGTTGCACCTCGCAGCAGATGGAACTTCTCTGACTGGGGGACTAGGCTTCCAGCCCTCGCCCCTGCAGTGGACGCGCGGAGTCCTCACCGCTGGGGGACCAGGCGTGTAACCTGTGACCCCTGCAGGGGAGGCACAGAGTCTTAACCCCTGGACAGCCAGGGAATCCAAAGCTGAGAGCTGTAAAGGCTTTGCCCCCACACTCAGAGGTTCGTACATCTTCCCTGTTTCCAGCGGGGTCGCAGATGGAGCACGGGTTTGTCGGCCTTCTCACCCAGGCTCCTACTCAAAGGACCAAAGACAAAACCACAACAGAAAGGACGAAGCTGACACGGAAAAAAGAATGCAGGTGTCCTCGGGCGTCAGGAGACCTGAGGACTGATGGGCTTCCCAGGCGGCTCAGTGGTAAGGAAACCGCCTGCAGTGCAAGGGACACGGGTTTGATCCCTGGGTCAGGAAGATGCCCCAGAGGAGGAAATGGCAACCCACTCCAGTATTCTCACCTGGGAAATGCCACAGACAGAGAGGCCTGGTGGGCAAGCCCATGGGGTTGTAAAGTGTCAGACACACATACACACGAGAGTAGGATACAACTGAGCAACTCAACAACAGCAGGAAGAGAGACAGCCCGGAGCGTGGGCCTGCTGAAGGAGCCCCCAGGCGACTCCCCAGAGACAAGGAAGCCCGCCCGGGTGTCTGGGTCCCAGGAGCCCGCCAAGGCCTGAACACAACTGCCATCCAGGGGACTTCTCCAGGCTGAAGCCATTCTGCAGAATGTGGGTATCTGACAAGAGAGATGCTGAGACCCCGGGGAGGCAGAGCCCGGCTGGAGGAACTTCATGCTGAGCTGGTAAAGTGGAGCAATGCTGTCTGTGGACCCTGGAACACAGGCTCCATCTGGACGGGACCTCGCTGACCCACCCACCTTCCAGAACGCCATGCAAGAGAGGGGTGCCCGGGAAAGCCAAACCACATGACCACAGAGAAAGCCCCTCTCTTAAATTAGACACACATTAAATTTTATAATTAAGCATACATGAAGTTTTATAATTAAATACACACTAAACTTTCCCAGGCCCAAGATTAAAGGCTCCAATAAATGTTAAACATGACAACAGAAGGCTGATCCAGAGGTAGAGACATCTCACAGGCATTCCTAGCAGTTAAGAAGAAACAAAACCTCTGAGAAAGAACAAAAAATTAACCACAAAATGTAAAGATCCAGAGGGACACAGTAAGCAGTAAAAATTACTTGAGGGGCTGTAATAACAGAGTAAGAGAGAAATCGAAGGGGACAAAACGGAAACCAGAAAGGGTAACTAGCGAGTGCAATGTAGGAGGAGCGAAACACAAACAGATAAGTGAGCAATCAACAGCTCTATGCTCCTCGGCAGAGTGTGAGTTCAGTCCAGAACATTGGCTTCTTTCTGGCTCCAGCCACACTTAACAGCTTCTAGATTGCACAGACATATAATGCTATACTACTGTACCAGATTTTAATTTGTTAGGACAATCTAAGGACCAAGATACACAGAAGGCAAGCGACTGACCCCACAAGCAGTTCAGAGAGGCTGAAAGAGGACACACAGGGAGGCTAACGTGGAGGCAAATGAAGCTTCAAGGGAAAAAAAAAGACAGCTCACAGCTTCAAAAGGCCTAGATGCCACATAAGGAGTCTCCCTCCGTCCTGGAAGAAGCAGATAAAAACTACAGGAGAGAATTTCCTCCTCTCACCGTATGCCAGGGCACCTGTAAGTAATTTCCGCAGATCGTCGCATTTGACCTTCACAGTATACTTAAAAGTAGGGCACTGTGAAGACAGCAGAGACCTGTGGGACACGCTCATGTCCGAGGACCATCTGGAAAGACCCGAGCCATGGACGGGGAGAGGGGCGGTGAGCTGGGACCGGGGTGCCAGCCAGCGGAAGAGCAGCAGTGACCTGAGGGGGCGACAAGCCTGGGAGGGAAGGGCGTTTCTCACAATAAAAGCATCTCAGAAGGCAGCTGGCTCCAGTTCCACGTACCTCAGCGGTGAGGAGGCAACAACAGGGAGGGCTGCTCTCGGGGACGCTGAGGAAATCGCGGGCGCAGAGCAGCCAGCCCTGAGCTGCAACAAGATCTGCCTCACGCATGCAGCACAGGGCAGACAGAGGTCCTTCTCAGACACGTACAATCTCCAGACTAACACCTCTGAACTTTACACTTCAAAACGGTTACAGTGGTCACTTCTGTTAGGTTTATTTTACCACAATTAAAAAAGACTTGTACATGAATAACTTTAGCCACCTGATGTGATGAACTGACTCACTGGAAAAGACCCTGATGCTGGGAAAGATTGAAGGCAGGAGGAGAAAGAGAAGACAGAGGATGAGATAGATGGCTGGATGGCATCACCAACTCAATGGACATGAGTCTGAGTAAACTCTAGCAGTTGGTGCTGGACAGGGAAGCCTGGCGTGCTGCAGTCCATGGGGTCGCAAAGAGTTGGACACGACTGAGCAACTGAGCTGAACTGTAGCCGTATTATTATCATAACAGACAAAAAATGGAAAACAACTCAATATCTATGAAATGATGAGTGGATAAAGTACAATATGTACAGTGGAAGAGTATTTGACAACAAAAAGGAGGTTAAGTACTGACCCATGCTACACAGTGCAGAACTCTGAAAAGATGAGGTTAAGTGAAAAGAAGCCAGTCACACGAGACCACAGTGTATGGTTCCTATCTATATGAAATGTCCAGGATCGGCAAATCCATACACAGAAGTGGATGAGTGGCTGCCTTTGGCTGGAAGTGAGGGGAGGGAACTGGGAGTGACTACCAGTGGGTACGGGGTTTCTTTCCGGGTGATGAAAATGTTGTAAAACAAACAAAAAAACTGATTGTGGTAATGGTTGCACAACTCTGTGGATATATTAAAAACCACTGAATTATATACTTCAAACAGGTGAATTATAGGGCATACTAATTATATCTTTTTAAAAATTGCTATTTTAAAAACATAATGAGGAAAAAAATGTAATGAGGTTAATTAACAAGGTTGGATAGGTTTTTTTAGGGGAAAAATACTCTGACTTTATGCTATCTGAAGTTAACTTTGATAGTTAAAATATTTAAACTTTCTTTACAAGGAACTACAATGGTACTAAAGAAAAAACAGATTTTTTAAAAATTATCTTGGAGTAAAGGTGTCTTCCCTAAATACAACATAAATTTCAGAGACTAAGAAGAAAAATATTGATATATTTGTCTACATAAAAAATTAAAACGTCCATATTGAAAAAATACTGCCAGTCAAAAGGCAAGAGCAGAAATAGAAAACGTATTCACACTGAATGTAAAAGGATGACTCACTTTGCATATAAAGAACTTTCACAAATGAATTAGAAGAAAATAAAACTGAAAAAACCATCCATAATTAAAATGAGACCATTTTTCAAATTACAACTTGACATGAATCTGAGCAAACTTCAGGAGACAGTGACGGACAGGGAACCTGGCGTGTCGCAGTCCATGGGGTCACAAAGAGTCGGATACAAACAAAAAGATGAAAAACACTGGTAACAGTCAGTGTCAGCAAAGTCACAGGCAAGGGCAATGTGACTGGGGAATATCCACATTCTGATGCATATCCTTTGAACTGGAAATCACATCTCTAAACTAACAGCGATGGCTGCCCTCACGCAAGGCTCTACACATGACTTCTTCGCTCGCGGCAGGACCTGTCGCTAACTCTCACTCTCAGTGTCCATGACACTGACGCATCTTATTGTTTATCTGACCACTCTTTTCCTGAAGTTCCCGTCGAGAATTCCTGTCCACACGCATAGAGAACCATCTGGAAGAAGAACGAGAAAGGGTTACCAGCATCCCTTCTAGAGGGGATGATTGCTACATTTCTCTTCAGTTCTATCCAGAACAATGGGCCTATATTACACCTTAAAGAATGTTCCTAATTTTATTTATTTTTATTTATTTATTTGGTCATGCCGCACAGCTTGTGGGATCTTAGTTCCCCGACCAGGGATGGAACCTGGGCCCACAGCAGTGAAAGAAAGTGTGGAGTGCTCGCTTCGGCAGCACATATACTAAAATTGGAACGATACAGAGAAGATTAGCATGGCCCCTGCGCAAGGATGACACACAAATTCGTGAAGCGTTCCATATTTTTAAGAATACATTTGAATCAGTTCTAATGAGATGGATGAAACTGGAGCCTATTATAAGAGTGAAGTAAGCCAGAAAGAAAAACACCAATATAGTATACTGACACATATATATGGAATTTAGAAAGATAGTCGTGATGACCCTGTATGTGAGACAACGAAAGAGACACAGACGTGTAGAATGGACTTCTGGCCTCTGAGGGAGAGGGAGAGGGTGGGATGATTTGAGAGAATGGCATTGAAGCATGTATACTATCATGTAAGAAACGAGGCGCCGGTCTATGTTTGATGCAGGATGCTTGGGGCTGGAGCACGGGGATGATCCAGAGAGACGATGTGGGGTGGGAGGTGGGATGGGGATTCAGGATTGGGAGCTCGTATACACCTGTGGTGGATTCATGTCGATGTATGGCAAAACCAATACAGTATTGTAAAGTAGAATAAAGTAAAAATTTAAAATAAATAAATAAANATGGACTTCTGGCCTCTGAGGGAGAGGGAGAGGGTGGGATGATTTGAGAGAATGGCATTGAAGCATGTATACTATCATGTAAGAAACGAGGCGCCGGTCTATGTTTGATGCAGGATGCTTGGGGCTGGAGCACGGGGATGATCCAGAGAGACGATGTGGGGTGGGAGGTGGGATGGGGATTCAGGATTGGGAGCTCGTATACACCTGTGGTGGATTCATGTCGATGTATGGCAAAACCAATACAGTATTGTAAAGTAGAATAAAGTAAAAATTTAAAATAAATAAATAAATAAATTTAAAAAAAGAAAGAAAGAAAGAAAGTGTAGGGTCCTACCCACTGGATCACCAGGGAATTTCCAAGATCTTTTTAATGAAAAAGTCAATAGCCATATAGTTGATAATGTTTCTAACGCACATTAGAAACCTATGCGGTTTTTTTCCTGTGAAGAATCCTGATGGTATAAGGAGAATCTATTATAGAGGATTTGAAACAAACAAGGGACTCAGGAGAAAATAACATCCAACAAAGGGAAACAGCACATGCCAGACGCGGCCTCCGGAGAAGCAGGCATGCCTCCATACTCACCGATAGACTGGCGAAGCTCGCTGCACTGGCTGACAGGGGGCAGTCTCAGCATCTCCCTCCACTTCCTACTACGACCACTTTTCTTGCTAATCCCTCCTAAAAAACAACCAAAAAAAGTATTTCTGTAACATTCAGAACTACGCATTTCTAACAGCTACTTACTTCCACTCACGTGTTCCCTGGGTTGGGAAGATCCCCTGGAGGAGGGCATGGCAACCCAGTCCAGTATTCTTGCCTGGAGAATCCCATGGACAGAAGAGCCTGGCGGGCTACAGTCCATGGGACTGCAAAGAGTCAGATGCCACTGAAGTGACAGAGCGAGCACGCGCGCGCACACACACATGCACACTGATAAATGGTGTGAAACAGAACCAGGCCACGCAAAGGCGGAGGGTGCGCATTGGGCTGAGATGGGACCAGGAGAGGCCCCCCTGGGTCACACGTGGGCAGAGAACTCGGAAGTGAGGATGCAAGCCTCCGAAAGGCCTAGGAGGACTGTCCCTAGCAAGACAAGAATGGTAGGAAGAGCAATTAGATAATAGATTAGAAAGACGTTTTTATTTATTTATATATTATTTGGCTGTGCCAGGTCCTAGCTGCTGGAGAAGGCAATGGTACCCCACTCCAGTACTCTTGCCTGGAAAATCCCATGCACAGAGGAGCCTGGTAGGCTGCAGTCCACAGGGTCGCACAGAGTCGGACATGACTAAGCGACTTCACTTTCACTTTTCACTTTCCTGCATTGGAGAAGGCAATGGCAACCTGCTCCAGTGTTCTCGCCTGGAGAATCCCAGGGACGGGGAGCCTGGTGGGCTGCCGTCTGTGGAGTCGCACAGAGTCGGACACGCCTGACGCGACTCCACAGCAGCAGCAGCAGCAGGTCCCAGCTGCAGCCTGCAGGCTTCTCTCCAGTTGCGGTGCCCAGGCTGCAGGCAGCAGGCTCAGCAGCTGAGGGGCAGGGGCTTAGTTGCCCCAGAGCATCTGGGATGTTAGTTCCCCAAGCAGCAATCAAACCCCCATGCCCTACAATGGAAGGCAGATTCTTAACCACTGGACCACCAGGGAAGTCCCCTTCATCTTTACTCTTGATGACCTTCCTTCCTCTGAAGTTTCAGCTGTGTGGACGGACACAGGCACTCCCGCTGTCTTCTTGGGGCAGGGGCAAAAAGCTGTGCTATTTAAGTACAACCGAACACTGCGGAGCAAGGAGAGTGAACGTATTCTGACCACCTATGGCATGAACAGGTTTCAAAACAATCCTGAGTAAAGGAAAGTGAGTGCAAGTCGCTCAGCCAAGTCAGACTCTCTGTGACCTCGTGGACTATTACACAGTCCACGGGACTCTCCAGGCCGGAACACTGGAGTGGGTACCTTTCCCTTCTCCAGGGGATCTTCCCACCTCAGGGATCGAACCCAGGTCTCCCACATTGCAGGGAGATTCTTACCAGCTGAGCCACAAGGGAAGCCCAAGAACACTGGAGTGGGTAGCCTATCCCTCCTCCAGCGAATCTTCCCGACCCAGGAATTGAGGTCTCCTGCACTGCAGGATTCTTTACCAACTGAGCTATCAGGGAAGCCAAAGGAGGTTGGACACAAAAGAATTCAGACAGTATAATTCCATTGATATAAATTTCAAAAACAGCCGAAACTAATTTAGTTATATAAATCAGAGTAATAGTTACCTATGGTTAGGGGCTTGGCGTGCTGTAGTCCACAGGGTCACAAAGAGTCAGACACGACTGAGTGACTGAACAACCACAACGACAAGGAAGGTAGGCTGAGAATGGTTTTTTAAATATTTTTATTGGAATATAATTGCTTTACAATGTTGTATCAGTTTCTGCTGTACATCATGACCACATTGCATACACACATCCCCTCCCTTGGGAACTTCCCTGCTGCCCCCAGCACTCCACCCCTCCAGGATGCCACAGAGCACTGAGCTCAGTACCCTGAGAGAGGAATGGATAAAGATGATGTGGCACATACACACGATGGAATATTACTCAGCCAAGAAAAGGAACGCAATTGGGTCATCTGTAGCAATGTGGATGAGCCTAAAGCCTGTCATACAGAGTGAAGTGAGTCAGAAAGAGCAATACACTTATTATTCAGCTACTAAGTCATGTCTGACTCTCTTTGCAACCACATGGACTATAGCACACCAGGCTTCCCTGTCCTTCACTATCTCCTGGAGCTTGCTCAAACTCACACCCATTGAGTCAGTGATGCCACCCACTTCTCTCCTTGCCCTCTTTCCCAGCACCAGGGTCTTTTCCAACAATAGGCTTTTCACATTAACACATATATACAGAATCTAGAAAACAACACTGATGAATCCATTTGCAGGGGAGGGATAGAGGCAAAGATTCAGAGAATGACCTTGTGGACACAGTGTGGGAAGGAGAGGAAACAAGCTGAGAGCAGCACTGGCTTCTGCTCACTATCGCGTATGAGACAGACAGCTAGTGGGGCGCCACTGCGCATATGAGACGGCCAGCCAGCCAGGCGCCGCTGCGCATGACAGCCAGCCAGCCAGCCAGTCGGACGCCGCTGTGCGTATGAGACAGACAGCCAGTGGGGAGCCGCTGTCGCATATGAAACAGCTAGTGGAACGCCACTGTCACATATGAAACGGACAGCTAGTGGGACGCCACTGCACACCGCTGTCTTTCGACAAGTGTTAGCGCAGTGCATCTTTCTCCATCTGTTTTTAGCTTATATGCGTCTCGATATTTAAGATGGGTTTCCTGTAGCCAACACAAAGTTGGGTCTTGTTTTATCATACACTCTGACAACCTCTTAGAATCGGTATACTTAGACCACTCACATGAAAAGTGATTATTAACATAGTTGGATTACCATCTACAATATTAGTTATTTCTTTTCTTTGTTTTCTTTAGTTATGCTTGTTCTTTCTTCTTATTGTTGTCTTCCATTCTTTGCCTTTCACAGTTATAATTGATCATATTATAAAACAATTTCCTCATCTTTCTTAGTACATATACTTCTCTTTAAATTGCTATTAGTGGTTTAGAGTTAATAATATATATTTATGACTAATCCAAGTCCACTCTCAAAAAACACTATGCCACTTCACAGTCAGTAAAATTACCTTATTTAAAAAACCGCAAAGTAAAGATTGAAGTCAGGAGAAGGGGACGACAGAGGATGAGATGGTTGGATGGCATCATCAACTTGAAGGATGTGAGTTTGAACAAGCTCCAGGGGTTGGTGATGGACAGAGAAGCCTGGCATGCTGCAGTCCATGGGGTAGCAAAGTCAGACACGACTGAGTGACTGAACTGGAGTCTATCTTCTTCATTTTTGAGGGATATTTTCTTAAGAAATTCTGTGTAGTTTCTCAGAAGTCAGATGCAATTCCTATCTTCTGTCCTCTAGAAGGTGGTGCTCTCTCTGGTTTTCTTTACCTTTGAATTCCATACCTTTGGGGTTTTTTGTTTCTTCATAGTTACCATTCTTATTTTGGTGTGTTTAGTGTGATTTCCTTATCTTTGAATGTGATTTGCCTAGGTGTAGTTTTGGGGGACATTTATCCTACTTGCGTGTTTTCTGAGCTTCCTGGATTTGTGGCTTGATGTCTGACGTTAGTTAGGGGAAATGTTCAGTGATCATTGTTTCAAATCTCTTCCACTTCTTTCTGTTTCTTCCCCTTCTAATCTTCCCTTGTGTGCATGTTATACTTTTTGCAGCTGTCTCACAGCTCCTGGGTGTTCTGATTTCTTTTCAGTTTTTTCCTTCTTTTCAGTTTCAGGAGTGTCTACTATCACATCCTGAAGCTCAGTCTCTCCTCAGCCCTGTACAGTCTAAAAATGAGCCCACAAAGGCATTCATTTCTTTAAAAATATATATTTATTTTTGGCTGTCCTTGTAATTCCAATGTTTCTACTTTTACTCAGACTGCAAAGCCATGAAGAAGGTAGAGGAGAAGGCTCATCCAACATGAACTTTAACAGAATCACGCTGGCTGGTGTGTTGAGAGAACAGACTGCAGGGTCAGAAAGGCAGAAGCCAGCCAAAGCAGCAGCAACTGCAGTCTTCCAGGTTGAGGTGGCGAGAGGTCAGAGTCGATTATATTTTGAAGAGAGATATGAAAATAATTGTCCAGTGACTGGGGATGGTGCATAAGGATCAAGGCAATTCTAGGATTTGGGGCCTGAGCTTCAACTGAGATGCTGAAAGAAAAAATTGGGGCAGGAGAATTAAGATTCTAGTTCTGACCTTTTTTTGTGCACTGAGGTCTAGGAGGAGCGATGCCAAGTGGGCAGGTGGACAGGCCATCCGCAGATCCATATCATTGAGGCTGCTGTGACAGGTCGCCACAGGCCACGTGACTCAGACAACAAGTACCCATTTCTCAGGGCTCTGAGCGGGAATTCCGAGATCAAGGCGCCAGCAGATCTGGTGTCTGGTTTATATACACCTGCCCTTGTTCCATCCTCACACGGCCTTTCCTCGGTACGTGCTCTCTGTTTATAAGGGTGTTAATCATCAAAAGGCCCCCCTTGCAACCTCATCCACACAGTTACCCCGCAAATGCCCTGCCTCCAAATCCCTTCCCAGTGGGCCCCAGAGTGTCAGTAGGTGAGTTTGGGGTGGGGGCAGGGAGCAAGCATTGTGTCCACAGCGGCAGGCTGGAGACACACGTTGGAGAACCTGATGGCCCCCCAGCCTGAGGGTGCAAGATGACACTGAGACAGAACAGAGAACCAAGACATTTTCCAACAAGGCAAAGCCTGCCTTTTTGAAAGCATTTATTTATTTGGCTACATGAGGTCCTAGTTATGGCATGTGGGGTCTTCAGTTGCAGCAGGTGAACTCTCGGTTGTGGTATATGGGATCCAGTTCCCTGAAACCAGGGCTTCATGCATTGGGAGCTTGGAGTCTTGGCCACAGGACACCAGGGAAATCCTGAGGGAAAACTCACTTTCTCCCACGGTACCAGCTTCAGAGGGCCTCCCAGGTGGCTCAGTGATAAAGAATCTGCCTCTGAATGTGGAGACTCGGGTTAGATCCCTGGCTCGGGAAGATCCCCTGGAGAAGAAAATGGCAACCCACTTCAGTACTCCTGCCTGGAGAATTCCATGGGGCAGGGTGCAGTCCACGGTGTCGCAAAGAGTCAGACACGACCAAGTGTGCACACATCAGTTTCAGAGGAATCACACAGATACAGTGAAGTTATTGTCACCCAAGAAAACTTCCCCAGACGTCCTGGACCATTCATCAGCTCAGTGAGGATGAGGTTCGGGAGGAGGCTTTGTCAAACAGGGGAATTGATCTCATCTCATGCTGTGTCTTCGTGGTTAACTGTTTGCAGCCAGGGCAGCTACACCGCCTCCTGGAAGCACTGTCTGTGGTCCCAGACCATGGAGCCCTACATCCAGGTCTTGCCTTTCAAACAGCAGATCTGCCACTACGTCCCAGTGGATGAAAATGACATGGAGTTAGATGGAGTGCTTTACAAAGACTCCTGAGCATCTAAGGTCCTGGTGACCGCACCCAGTAAGTTTCATGCCAGGGAAAATGTATTTTCCCTTGTCACAGATTAATGGGAATTTCACATTAATGTGAATATGGCCTGCATTGTTTTTAGTATAAGATACCTATGAAACTATTTCTAAAAATCAATAGCAATATGAGTAATAGGACATTAATTAAAATGGAGGCTATCACCATGAGTTTCAGCTTAACTCTGTGATATTCCTCTCCCAGGCTGGTCTTTCTGCTTTGCAGTTTAAAGTAAATATTATAAGGCACCAAGCTCCCATTCAGTGTCAGGGGAGAGGAGACTCACTGGGAGCAGACGCTTTCATCAAGTCTTGTCATGGGCCTGGGTCAGTCTGGCAGGCACACGGAGACTCAGAAACTATTAAAGGACTGGCTGGTGTTTGCTTTGCGCACAAAGTTCCCCAAGAATATTCTCCTCACTCATCACGGCTTCACTCAATCAACCTGAAATATTATGTCGGACACTTTGTAGTTTTTGATGGTTAATGGACTGAAACCTTTTATGATTTAAACATTGTAATTCAGCTGATTTGTTCCCATCTGTTGTTCTGTGTGTCCGTCACTTATGAGCTTAAGATCTGATATCCTGTAAGTTAGAAATTATTTGTAATTGGTGGCATCTGCTTTGGAAATAAAATTTGGGCTGAAGGTTGGCAGACGATACCATTTAGATACAGGAATTTTTTTTAAGGAACAGGAATTAAAAATTTTTTTTATTTATTTGGCCACGCCAGGTCTTAGTTGCAGCATGCGGGATCCAGTCCCCTGACCAGAGATCCAACCTAGCTCCCGCGTCGAGAGCACGCAGTCTTAGCCACTGGACCACAAGGAAGCCTCACCAAAAACGGCACCCTGTGGGGGAGGCCTGGTTTTAATCAGAGACCCAGGAGGCTTCCCAGGCCCTGCTCTCTCACTCACATCCCACAGCCTGCCTGCCACCAGGTCCCGTTACTTCCACCCCCAAATCCTATAGCATCTGCCCCCTCCTCTCCTCGTCCTGTCGTCCCTTTTGTCCAGACTCAGCATTTCTCAGATGAACTGGGCAAAGGCCCTACCATGACTTCCCTTGCCTTCAGTCTCTCTCTCAGACTACGCCAAGGTGATCTTAGCAAACACAAAACTGGCCATGAAGGCCCCTCCCCAGCTGGTGGTTTCCAGCCTCTGCCCTCCGGGGCTGTCCTCTGTGCCACCTGTGAGGACGCCATACGGCTCCCCGAGCACGGCTGGCTTCTCCCCCCTTTGCACCCCATGTCCTGCGCTTCTCTCGCTGCAGGGCTCCTTCCTCTCTGTTCCTCTGGGAACCTCGTTTGTCCTTCCAGGCTTAGCTCGCCACGGTCTCTTTTCTGTGTTCCCAGGCAGAGTGGGTCCCTTCACCTGTTTAAGCAACTCTGGCCACGTCCTCCTTGTCACATTGTCCTGTGTGTCAATTATTGTCAACCTACCCCTTCACCAGCCTGTGAGCTCCAAAGAACGGGACAATCTATTTCTCACTCTTTAGTTCAGTTCACTTCAGTCACTCAGTTGTGTCCGACTTTCTATGATCTCATGGACTGCAGCACACCAGGCCTCCCTGTCCATCACCAACTCCCGGAGTTTACCCAAACCCATCTCCTTGAGTCGGTGATGCCATCCATCTCATCCTCTATCGTCCCCTTCTCCTTTTGCCTTCAGTCTTCCCCACTATCAGGGTCTTTTCCAATGAGTCAGCTCTTCGCATCAGGTGGCCAAAGTATTGGAGTTTCAGCTTCACCATCAGTCCTTCCAATGAACACCCAGGACTGATCTCCTTTAGGATGGACTGGTTGGATCTCCTTGCAGTCCAAAGGACTCTCAAGAGTCTTCTCCAACACCACAGTTCAAAAACATCAATTCTTCAGTGCTCAGCTTTCTTCACAGTCCAACTCTCACATCCATACATGACCACTGAAAAAACCATAGCCTTGACTAGATGGACATTTGTTGGCAAAGTAATGTCTCTGCTTTTGAATATGCTATCTAGGTTGGTCATAACTTTCCTTCCAAGGAGTAAGCGTCTTTTAATTTCATGGCTGCAATCANTCCAACTCTCACATCCATACATGACCACAGGAAAAACCATAGCCTTGACTAGACAGACCTTAGTTGGCAAAGTAATGTCTCTGCTTTTGAATATGCTATCTAGGTTGGTCATAACTTTCCTTCCAAGGAGTAAGCGTCTTTTAATTTCATAGCTGCAGTCACCATCTGCAGTGATTTTGGAGCCCCCAAAATAAAGTCTGACACTGTTTCCACTGTTTCCCCATCTATTTCCCATGAAGTGATGGGACCGGATGCCATGATCTTTATTTTCTGAATGTTGAGCTTTAAGCCAACTTTTCCACTCTCCACTTTCACTTTCAAGAGGCTTTTTAGTTCCTCTTCAGTTGCTGCCATAAGGGTGGTGTCAGAGTTCACAGAAGGGAGGAACACTGTGGGCCATTCATGGCTAGAGAGCTTCCCTGGAAAGGGTGGGATTTGAGCAAGACCTTGAATGATGCAGAGATTTCAAAAGAGAGAGAAATAAGCAGCATGAGAAAAATCTATGTAGAAGAACATGAATACACTCAAAATAACTGTAGTCAAATACGGTCAGGATATGATCCAATCATGTTGGTAGAGGGAAAATTCTACACTTGCAACAAAAGATTTTCCACTTCCATTAGTCACCACTTCCATTAATGATCTCTAGGCCATCCTTCATTACTATAGTATTTTGTTTATGAGCCAGTATGGGATAAACACATGTCTTAAATTTCTACACAATTGGTGAAAGGAATTAACATTCCTGAGAACATATTAAACACACACACACACACACACACACACACACACACACACACAGCACACCTCACCCAATGACTAGATAATAGTGACATGGAGTGCTGAGGTATAGTATTGGGGCATTTTTTTCTGTTTTTTGAAATTTGTGAATCTATTACTACAACTTTAGATCAAGTTGGTTCCTCTGAAAAGTGCAGCTTGTTTATAGTCTACATTCTACCAATTGGAAAGCCTTTGATTATTTGAATAAAGCAAATATTTTCCTGTGTACTGGAAGTTTAACTCAAATAAACAGCTGGCGAGTTCTTTGTAAAATATTGGCTTCACAGTTTTTAAGTGCTGGTAAAAATCTAAGAGAACACAAACTTTTCAGTAGGGAAAGAAGGCAATAATTATGTCCTGTGGTCACAAGGGGACCTCAGGTCACCTATGAGGCCAAGGACATATGGAAATGTGAGAAGATCTCACTGTCACAGATGTAGGTCTGGACAGGGTTTCCCAGTCTCAGAACAACTGGTCACCTGAAGCTAGAAGCAAAACTATCATGTTTTACTACTAAAAACACTAGGTAGAAGGCAGTCAAAAGGTACGAACTTTCAGCTATAAGATGAATAAATACTAGAGATATAATGTATAGCATAATAAAGATAACACTGCTGTATGATTGTTGTTGAGAGAGAGTAAATTCTAAGAGTTTTCATCACAAGGAAAATATTTGTTTCTATTTCTTTTATTTTGTATGTATATGATACATATACCTTCACCAGATATATTGTGGTGATCATTTCATGATGTTTGTAAGTTAAATCATTATGGTTGTACACCTCAAACTTACACAATGCTGTATGTCAATAATATATCAATAAAACTGTAAAAGAAAGAAAGGGAGAGGGAAAGAAAAGAAAGCAAGGTGAAGAGAAGAAAGAAGGAAAGAAATAAAGCATTCACAGGTAGAGCCTTTTCTGTATACAGCCATATTCTCTTTCCTTCTCTCTCACTTGAGCTCACAAAGGAAATAATCATTTAGAGAAAATGGTCAGTTATTAGTAATTCAGTTATGAGTAACAAAAAGTGATCCAAACATCTTTTTGGCTCACTCACTAGAAGGCCAAGTGAAGCTGTTCCTCAAGATGACCATCAGTCCTTAAATATATACAGATTAAAAAAAAAAAAAATATGTCACTCTCAGAAAGTATCTGAGAGGTCTTCATGGTTGAGTCTCAGAGAACCCCACTGGAAATTAATTATTGACCTGTGTTGACTCCATTTTGCTGATGGGAAAATCAAAATGCACAAAATCCTACAGGCCCTCTTCCTCTAGCCTGTGCCTGTGAATGATGAGAACTGAATGCATGTCTTCTGGTCTCTCATCAGAGATCCTTTTTTAAGCCACCAGATCCCATTCAATTATAGGGATGCTAAGCACTTACATTTGATGACTCTGATTTCATCCTAACACTGAAGTAACCACATACAGTAATGACATGTGAGTGTAAAACCACATCTCCAGAACAAAGTATATTGCAAAAAACTAATTGTAATCCTGTGGAGTGAGTAAGCCTTTAAGAATAATTCCCAAACATCATTATATGTATTAAAACAAAGTGTGGATTAGACCTACCCATTTTAACAAGTGGTTCCATGCCTATTTTTCCTAAATGAGTCTACATGTGTTTGCTTTATTTTGGAAGCTATCAAAAAATTAAACTCATTGGCAAAAATGAATTTAAAAGGTGGGATCTGATCAGAAAGGTGAGAATGACTCAGAGGAACCCGTGGTTCTCCCCTCACCATACCTTCGATTGCCAGAGTCCAGATCTCTCATGGGCCTTTAATTAAGTTCAGTTGCTCAGTCATGTCTGACTCTTTGCGACCCCATGAATTGCAGCACACCAGGCCTCCCTGTCCATCACCAACTCCCGGAGTTCACTCAGACTCAGATCCATCGAGTCAGTGATGCCATCCAGCCATCTCATCCTCTGTTGTCCCCTTCTNGTTCAGTTGCTCAGTCATGTCTGACTCTTTGCGACCCCATGAATTGCAGCACACCAGGCCTCCCTGTCCATCACCAACTCCCGGAGTTCACTCAGACTCAGATCCATCGAGTCAGTGATGCCATCCAGCCATCTCATCCTCTGTTGTCCCCTTCTCCTCCTGCCTTCAATCTTTCCCAGCATCAGTCTTCTCTAATATGTCAGCTCTTCGCATCAGGTGGCCAAAGTATTGGAACTTCAGGTCCAGCATCAGTCCTTCCAGTGAATATTCAGGGTTGATGTCCTTTAGGATTGACTGATTGGATCTCCTTGCAGTTCAAGGGACTCTCAAGAGTCTTCTCCAACACCACAGTTCAAAAGCATCAATTCTTCGGTGCTCAGCTTTCTTTATAGTCCAACTCTCATGTCCATACACGACTACTGGAGAAACCATAGCTTTGATTAGAAGGATCTTTGTCAGCAAAGTAATGTCTCTGCCTTTTAATACGCTGTCTAGGTTTGTGACAGCTTTTCTTCCAAGGAGCAAGCATCTTTTAATTTCATCGCTGCAGTCACCATCTTCAGTAATTTTGGAGCCCAAGAAAATAAAGTCTGTCACTGTTTCCATTGTTTCCCCATCTATTTGCCATGANTTTGTCAGTTGCTTCATTTGCTATTATTTCCTCCTATTCCAAAGGCTGTATTTTCACCTGACTTATAGTTTCCTTAGTTGTGCAGAAGCTTTTAATTTTAATTAGATCCCATTTGTTTATTTTTGCTTTTATTTCCAGTATTCTGGGAGGTGGATCATAGAGGATCCTGCTGTGATTTATGTCGGAGAGTGTTTTGCCTATGTTCTCCTCTAGGAGTTTTATAGTTTCTGGTCTTACGTTTAGATCTTTAATCCATTTTGAGTTTATTTTTGTGTGTGGTGTTAGAAAGTGATCTAGTACTTTTTGATGATAGCCATTCTGAAAAGTGTGAGATGATAACCTCACTGTGGCTTTGATTTTCATTTCTCCAATAATGAGCGATATTGAGCATCTTTTCATGTGTTTATTGGCCATCTGTATGCCTTCCTTGGAGAAATGTCTGTTTAGATTTTCTGCCCAATTTTTTTATTGGATTGTTTTGTTTCCCTGATACTGAATTATATGAGCTGCTTATATATTTTGGAGATTAATCCTTTGTCAGTTGCTTCATTTGCAATTATTTTCTCCCATTCTGAGAGCTGTCTTTTCATCTTGTTTATGGTTTTCATTGCTATGCAGAAGCGTTTATTAGGTCCCATTTGTTTATTTTTATTTCCCTTAATTTAGGAAATGGGCCAGAGAGAATCTTGCTGTGATTTATGTCAAAGAGTGTACTTACTGCCTATGTTTCCTCTAAGAAGTATAGTTTCTGTCCTTACATTCAAGTTTTTAACCCATTTTAAGTTTATTTTTGTGTATGGTGTTAGGGAGTGTTCTAGTCTCATTCTTTTGCATGTAGCTGTCCAGTTTTCTCCTATCGAAGAGGCTGTCTTTTCTTCATTGTATATTCTTGCCTCCCTTGTCAAAGATTTGATGCCCACATGTGCGTGGATTTACCTCTGGGCTTTCTATTTTTTTCCACTGGTCTATATTTCTGTTTTTGTGCCAGTATGTACTGTCTTGATGATTATAACCTTGTAGTATAGTCTGAAGTCATGACAGTTGATTCCTCCAGCCCTGTTTTTCTTTCTCAGCATTGCTTTGGCTATTTGGGGTCTTCTGTGTTTTCATACAAATTGTGGAGTTTTTTGTTCTAGTTCTGTGAAAAACACCATTGGTAATTTGATAAGGATTGCATTGAATCTGTAGATTGCTTTGGGTAGTATAGTCATTTTGACAATATTGATTCTTCTAATCCAAGAACATCACATCATCATTTAAAATTTTCCCTCTGCTCTGAGTGTCATTAGCATGCCAGGGAAAACATAATTTCCTGAGAATATTTCAATGAATTAGTAAAATATATTCATAAGCATTTTTAAGTTAGTATAATTGCTCACCGAAGTTTTGGGGTTCCGCCTTGGCCAAAACAAGCAGAATTTTGTTGGAATTAACTCAGAGCAAAATTTAACTTTTTTCTTAATAAGAATGAGACAATGAGTAGCATTAATTAAGTTCCCTTGAAAGACAAGATATTCCAGTTAATCATATCTAAAGTTTGGGGCAAATTAAATCTGTAAGTTCTATGCAAGTCCTTTACCAGTTAGTTCAGTTTTTCTAAATCTCTAGCATAACACATATTCATGTTTGAGAGGAAATAGAATTATGAACCAACTCCATCTTTGACTACTTGGCAGTTTAATATTCATTTACATCCATTCTCTGTCCAAGTGAGAGCTCGTATGGAAATATACTCCTCATGACATTCTCTCTAACAGTTCCCAGTGGGAGTCTTGGTTTCAAAGGTTAAAACAGGTACAATGACATATTTAAATCCATCATAAATCTTCCCATGCACACAGCCTTTTCTGTAGTAAAGAGAGCAAAGGGGGGAGAACTAAAAATGAAATGCACTGACATCTTGATTAATGATGCCCAGGACCAAAGGTCCTTTTGCAAAGGAGGAAAAACATCTATAAATCTGATGAAGCTGAGTGGTTTTTTTATAGCTGGTTAACAAAGGTACCTCAGTGGCAGCTTCTCTTTGTTCTTGGCTGCCTGGAGTAGGACCAAAATTCAGTGTCCAAGTTCTGTTACTAACTCTATGATGTAGTGACATCTACCTTTTCTGGGTCTCATCTTCCTCATTTATAAAATGAGGGATCAGTAGGCCTCCTTCCAGCTGTAATATTTTGCCAAGATAACTAGACATATCCTCAGCAAACTGTAAATTCTGCCAAATTTGTGGCTTTGATCCCCCATTGCCTCTTTTTGCATCTGGATAAGAAAGTTTCCTTTCTCTTAAAGTCCCTCTAGTCCTTTTCTCTGCTAGTAATAATACTAACCAGCTCCCCAGTGTTTATGTTTTACTTTCTTCAAATTAGCATTATCTCTGCTAATCCTTACAATAATACTCGGACGTCTGCTGAGGCATCGGAGGTACAGAGAGGTTAGTTGACTTGGCCAAGTTCACACAGCTAGAAAGAGATAGAGCTAGGAGTAAAAACTAGGTCTTTCCAATTCTGAAGTCAATGTTAGCTTCTTTTATATTAGTAATTTCTCTGAAAACGTGGTGAAAGCTTTAAGTCATCTTCACAAGGCATTGCACATGCATGCCCATAATTTGCATACTATTTCAAGACAACCTCTGAAACCCATTCGTGGGGACTGTGCATTTATTCCTATAGTATACTATATATAATGCTGCTTTTTCAGTTCACTTTTTCCTGACTTCAAAATGGAAATATTTTGAAAGAGATATATTGAAAATGTCTACTTGATTTCACAGTCTGATGTTTAGTGGAAAATAGTCATCTGGATCCTCCTTTGTATTAGGTTTTTTATATACATGAACATAGGAGCTTTGAGGGGAGCTGCCCAATCCCAGGTATATGGTAAGACTGCAGATGAGATCCACTTTCTAAAATTAACTTCCCAGTCCATTTTTTAATGCCTGAATTCCCTCTGCCCTCTGCAAAGGCTTCTTTTTCATAATTAGAGATAAAGCATTAAAAATAAATGTCACTGGCATAAGTAATGCATGGGCTTACATTTACATCAAGAATATATACCAGAGGCTTTCTCAGAAATGTTTTGTTTTGTTTGTTAATGGAGGAGAAGGCTCTGGGCCCAGAAACAGTAGATGGAAGGAAAAGCCTTCCAAAAGAGGCCCTGTTGAAAACTGCCAGTTTTTACCTTGTCATGTGACTTTACCTTGTCATTTGACTGCTAACTGAATTCAAGCAAAAGAGACTGATTTCTAATTCCTATTGTTCATAACTACTAAAATAATTGAAGGTATTCTTAAAGCTTGTTTGAAGCTGTCTTGTAGGGCATACTGGAATGTCTTAGTCCTTTTTTAAATTTTATTTTATTTTATTTTATGGTAGCTCCTTTAGTTTAAGCAGCATCAGAGATTTCAGAAGCATGTTGCAAGTAATGAAAGGTTGATGCCCCACTAGTATAAACCAGTTTTAATGTTGGAATGGGAGTTCTTCAAATTAGTGACAGTCAGTTGTCTTCTCTGCCCTTGTGGCCCTCGCTCCACTTTTTGCTGCCCCAGGGCTGGCTGGACATGAGGCTGAGTGGGAAGTCCGCAGGATTTAGAGATGGCAGGCCTCGTTCTTATCCTGTATCTGCTACTCACTAGAAGTTGGATGCCAAGCAATCCAGTAATTTCTATGAGCTGTAATTTTCTTGACTCTAAATGTTTCTCTCTAAAAGCTAAAGATCAAGTAAGATCATTCTTTAGAAGAACTTGGAACTCTCTCAGATGCTATGTAAATGTCCCTAGTTATGATTATAATTTCCCAATCCAAACACTGCTTTCTGCTTTCGTGACTACGACAGGATGAGCTGGGCAAGTGTATATATGTGCATGTGTGTTAGATTTGTGGCAACTGTATATACTGCCACTCATAATTCATCCTTCTATTGTTCGCTTTTTGTCATTAAGACACAAAAAAATATAGCGTTTTAAAAAAAGATAAAACATAGTTTTGTTCTTTTGCCTATTGAGGAAGAATGAGATCTTTGAGCATTGTTTTCAAGTTATAAGACTATTATTTTACATCCAAATATGTTGAAAAAGTATAAAGAAACAAGAAATTAGGAAATATAGCATTAAAAAAAACCCTTTAATTAGCAAGGCCTGCAAGGGACAGGGCATATTTCATTTGACTTTCCTAGTTCAGTTCAGTCCAGTCGCTCAGTCATGTCTGACTCTGCAACCCCATGAATTGCAGCACGCCAGGCCTCCCTGTCCATCACCAACTCCTGGAGTTCACTCAGACTGACTTCCATCAAGTCAGTGATACCATCCAGCCATCTCATCCTCTGTTATCCCTTTCTCCTCCTGCCCCCAATCCCTCCCAGCATCAGAGTCCTTTCCAATGAGTCAACTCTTCGCATGAGGTGGCCAAAGTACTGGTGTTTCAGCTTTAGCATCATTCCTTCCAAAGAACACCCAGGGCTGATCTCCTACAGAATGGACTGGTTGGATCTCCTTGCAGTCCAAGGGACTCTCAAGAGTCTTCTCCAATACCACAGTTCAAAAGCATAGATTCTTCGGCACTCA
>SJYV01028801.1:0-10276 GCA_006410875.1 Neotragus pygmaeus | reverse complement strand
GTGGCCAAAGTAATGGAGTTTCAACTTTAGCATAATTCCCTCCAAAGAAATCCCAGGGCTGATCTTCAGAATGGACTGGTTGGATCTCTTTGCAGCCTAAGGGACTTTCAAGAGTCTTATCTAACACCACAGTTCAAAAGCATCAACTTGTTGGTGCTCAGCTTTCTTCACAGTCCAACTCTTGCATCCATACATGACCACTGGAGAAATCATAGCCTTGACTAGATGGACCTTTGTTGACAAAGTAATGTCTCTGATTTTCAATATGCTATCTAGGTTGGTCATATCTTTCCTTCCATTGAGTAAGCATCTTTTAATTTCATGGCTGCAGTCACCATCTGCAGTGTTTTTGGAATCCCCCAAAATACATTCTGACACTGTTTCCACTGTTTCCCCATCTATTTCCCATGAAGTGATGGGACCAGATGCCATGATCTTCATTTTTTGAATGTCAAGCTTTAAGCCAGCTTTTTCACTCTCCACTTTCACTTTCATCAAAAGGCTTTTTAGTTCCTCTTTACTTTCTGCCATAAAGGTGGTGTCATCTGCATATCTGAGGTTATTGATATTTCTCCCCGCAATCATGATTCCAGCTTGTGTTTCTTCCACTCCAGCATTCTCATGATGTACTCTGTCATATAAGTTAAATAAGCAGGTTGACAATATACAGCCTTGATGTACTCCTTTTCCTATTTGGAATCAGTCTGTTGTTTCATGTCCAGTTCTAACTGCTGGTACCTGACGTGCATATAGGTTTCTCAAGAGGCAGGTCAGGTGGTCTGGTATTTCCATCTCTTTCAGAATTTTCCACAGTTTATTGTGATGCACACAGCCAAAGGCTTTGGCATAGTCAATAAAGCAGAAATAGATGTTTTCTTGGAACTCTCTTGTTTTTTCAATGATCCAGCATATGTTGACAATTTTATCTCTGGTTCCTCTGCCTAAGTTAAGATGTTAGCTTAACTTTGTTCTAAAATGTTTTTAGAGATAGAACATGAGATTAAAACAAAAATGAATCCACCTTCACTTTTCATCCAGGTTTCAAAAGTCCTAATCAATATATTAATTAATTGGATTTCCAGAAATGGTCAGATGGTAGGTAAAGCTGATAGATAATTTATATGTCATGAGCCAACTATTTTTTTTCTCCAAGAAGATAACATTGTTTTGATATTTGAAAATATTCTGGAGTAATTCAACATACTATCAGAATAAATGAGAAAATAAAAAAAACAACTAACACAATAGATTTAGAAAAAAATGCAATAAAATTCAGTGTCTAGTTCTGGCAAATTGTCTTAGCAAACTAATTTTCCTACACATCTGTTGGGATTGTAATCAGGTATGGCCACTAGGGAAATATATTTTGACATTGTCTTGCAACATATCCCTACCTATTGGCACCAGATTTTTACTCCTATGTTTATACTTGGTATGGGCTTCCCTGGTGGCTCACATGGTAAAGAATCCATCTGTAATGCAAGAAACCTGAATTCAGTCCCTGGGACAGGAAGATCCCCTCGAGAAGGGAATGGCTAACCACTCTAGTACTCTGGAGAATTCCATGGACAGAGAAGCCTGGTAGGCTACAGTCCATGGGGTTGCAAAGAGTTGGACACGACTGAGCACCTAGCATTTTCACACTATTTTTATACTTGGTATACACTGCAGATGATAACTGCAGTCATCAAATTAAAAGATACTTGCTCCTTGAAAGGAAAGCTATGACAAAACTGGACAGCATATTAAAAGGCAGAGACATCACTTTGCCACAAAAGTCCATATAGTCAAAACTATGGTTTTTCAAATAATCATGAACTGTAGTTCATGGCATTCTCCAGGCCAGAATACTGGATTGGGTAGCCTTTCCCTTCTCCAGGAGATCTTCCCAACCCAGGGATTGAACCCAGGTTTTCTGAATTGCAGGCAGATTCTTTACCAGCTGAGCCACAAGGGAAGCCCTCATAAAAAAGGCTGAGTACCAAAGAGTTGAGGTTTTTGGAGTGATTCTTGACAAGAGTCAGGCAAAGACTCTTGAGAAGAAGGGACCGGAGAGTCCCTTGGACAACAAGGAGATCAAACCTATGAATCCTAAAGGAAGTTAATCCTCAATTTTCATTGGAAGGATGGATGAAGCTCCGCAAGAATACTGGAGTGGGTTGCCATTTCCTTCTGCAATGCATGAAAGTGAAAAGTGAAAGTGAAGTTACTGAGTCATGTTCGACTCTTTGCAACCCCATGGACTTCAGCCAACCAGGCTCCTCCGTCCATGGGATTTTCCAGGCAAGAGGACTGAAGTGGATTGCCATTGCCTTCTCCAAGTACTTTGACTACCTGATGCAAAAAGACGGCTCATTAGAAAAGACGCTGATGCTGGTAAAGATTGAATGCAGGAATTGAAGGTGATGACAGAAGATGAGATGGTTGGATGGCATCACTGACTCAATGGACATGAGTTTGAGAAAGCTCCAGGAGATGGTGAAAGACAGGGAAGCCTGCTGTGCTGCAGTCCATGGGCTGTAAAATGTTGGACATGACTGAGTGACTGAACAATAACAGTACATGCACATAAGCAATAAAATATGAGTACTAAATTTACTCTGCTGTAGCATGTGAAAGAATTCCAAATTGGAAGTAATCAAATGTGCATCAACATTCAAATGAATAAATAAGTTTTACTTTATTTATGCAGTGAGATACTACATAACAGTAAACATATATCAGTAAGAACATGGATTAATATATGCAAAATCTTGAAAGAACAAAAGTCAGACACAAAAGAATATGCAACATATGGTGCTATTTTTAAACCTCTCAAAGTGACAAAGTAACTTATAATTTTACTTTTATTTATTTATTTTTCCATTTTTCTATATTAACTTTATTTTTTTCAGATTTATTTGTCTATTACTTTACTATATTAAAAGGTAGTGTTTCAATCATTTCCACTATGATTCACAAATGACATGTGGGATGTTTTGCATATGCTGGTAATGAACCATTTCTTGACCTGTATTTATGGTTTCTATGTGTGCTCACATAGTAACAAGTTGTGGCAAGCAGAATAAAGCCCTCTCACAAAGAAGTTCCTGTCCAAATTCCTGAATCTTGTCAATATGTGTCCTACATGACAAACAGAAATTAAAATTTACAGATGTAATTAAGGTTGCTGATCAGCTAATGATGAGATAGAAAGATTACCTTGAATTATGGTCAGGTGGGTTGGGAGATGAAACCACACAGTGGAAGAGGGAAGCAGAAGAGATAGAACCAGAGAAATGGTGGAATAAGGAGTCCTGATACCACTTTGCTTGGTTTGAAGATGGAAGAATGGGAACTTGAAACAAGGAAGGTGGAGATTTCTAGAAACATCCTCTTTTAAAGAATTCAGGAGGAACAGAATCCTATTGATACTTTAGTTTTATTAATAGCATAATAAGATCCATTTCTGACTTCTTACCTCAAGAATTTGAAATTTGAAAATGGTATCCCCCCACCCAACTTTAAGCACAATTTTAGAAAATTGTCATGTGATTAATTTCATGTTTTAAGTGAAATTTATTTTGCCCTATGCTTTCTTATTTTCTTGATAGAAATTTCATTAAAAGAAGGAAAGATGCCTCAAATATACACTATATTGGTATCCACAAATAAATCCACAACACCTCAAACACTTTAGTGGTTCAGCAAGTCGCAAGTGTTTGTTTTGTTTTGTTTTGTTTTGTTTTTTGAATAGAAAAGATGAATTCACTAATACCTACATGATATTTAAAAATATTGCTTTGATATTTTAATACTCTAAAAAACTGTTGGTGGGTAGGAAATAATTTGTTTTATTTAGCACTTTGTTTTGCCATTAATAATAATCATTTTATACTGAAAATATAATTTTAAAATATTGGTAACTGGAAATAAAAATCACATTTTTCCAGCTAAGTATTGATCTAAATTACTTTCTACATGAAACTTATTTTTAATTTTGGAAGAATAAAGACATTTATTCATAAAGGTAGTAGTCAAGATACTAAGATAAATGAAGACAGAGAAAACTACTTGAAATTACTTCAAAGTAAAAAAAGTACACAATTTAAAATAGGGGAAAATAACACTTAGAGACTTTAACTTGAGTTGCTTGAAAGTAATTTTTAAAGTATTTAACACTTGGAAGACACAGGTACAGACTAACTAGAATATAATAAATCCATAGCACTGAATCAAGACCTTGGAGGCTTTTATTGGACTGTTACTATGTTAATTTCTATCTTTGAAGAAATCCAGATTTGAACCAAATCTGATACAAGAGAGGGAGCTGAGATAAGACTGGTGGTTACTTACCAACTGATATAAACAAATTTCTCTTTTTAAATAATGTGTATAGCTGTGTCAGTGCATATGGGTTCAATAGCTAAATTGGGTTTGCTTTTTAGTAGTAAAATCCTGGCATGATGGCATCCAAAATATTTAATTGTATATCCTCTAGAATCACATCACTTCAGGATTAATGAAATGTTGGGGATGAATGTATACTGTTAACCAGTTGGACTTCATATGAACATTTAAACAAATCTGTTGTTTTGTTTATGAAAAAACAAATCCAAGATACAGTCTGGTACCATCTTATGGCTATTGACAGCTTTGATGTGTATATTGATGGGAAAGATTCTGTATTCAGTATCTAAGTGGAATTTCTGAGAAACTGGCAACTCTTCCAAGATCTTCCTGTTTTGGGTCATCTTCTTTCCTTTGAAATTGTATCAATTTCAGCCACCATTTTGGATAATGGAGTCTGAGCAAGCAATAGCAGCCAATAAATAATAGCTTTCTGTCTTTCATATTATTGTGGGACTACAGACTAGATTGTCTTCCCTGGTGGCTCAGTGGTAAAGAATCCATCTGCCAATGCAGCAGTTGTGGGTTCAATCCTTGGCCCAGGAATAACCCCCAGAGAAGGAAATGGCAACCCTCTCCACTGTTCTTGCCAAGCAAATCCCACAGAGAGAGGATCGTGGAGGGATACAGTCCATTGGGTTGCAAAAGACTTGGACATGACATAGTGACTAAACAACAACAGAGTAGACAGCAAAGTGACCCCTCTTATTCAAATTATACCTTTATTAAAAACCTAACGACATCATGGTATAAAACAAAGAACACAGGCAGAAGGAATATTTGTGTGCATGTGCTAAGTCACTTCAGTTCAGTTCAGTTCAGTTCAGTCACTCAGTCGTGTCCGACTCTTTGTGATCCCATGAATTGCAGCACGCCAGGCCTCCCTGTCCATCACCAAATCCCAGAGTTCACTCAAACTCACGTCCATTGAGTAGGTGATGCCATCCAGCAATTTCATCCTCTGTCATCCCCTTCTCTTCCTGCACCCAATCCCTGCCAGCATCAGAGTCTTCTCCAATAAGTCAACTCTTCGCATGAGGTGGCCAAAGTACTGGAATTTTAGCTTTAGCATCATTCTTTCCAAAGAACACCCAGGACTGATCTTTAGCATGGACTGGTTGGATCTCGTTGGAGTCGAAGGGACTCTCAAGAGTCTTCTCCAACACCACAGTTCAAAAGCATCAATTCTTTGGCACTCAGCTTTCTTCACAGGCCAACTCTCACATCCATACATGACTAGTGGAAAAAGCATACTCTTGACTAGACAGACCTTTGTTGGCAAAGTAATGTCTCTGCTTTTGAATATGCTATCTACGTTGGTCATATCTTTCCTTCCAAGGAGTAAGTGTCTTTTAATTTCATGGCTGCAATCACCATCTGCGGTGATTTTGGAGCCCCCCCAAAATAAAGTCTACACTGTTTCCACTGTTTCCCCATCTATTTCCCATGAAGTGGTGGGACCAGTCACTTCAGTCCTGTTCAAATCTTTGTAACTCTATGAACCATAGCTGACCAGACTCCTCTGTTTTGGGGATTCTGTAAGCAGGAATACTGGAGTGGGTTGTCATGTCCTCCTCCAGAGGATCTTTCTGACCCAGAGACTGAACTTGCATTTCTTATATCTTCTGCATTATCAAGCAGGTTCTTTACCACTAGGGCTTCCTGGGAAGCCCCAATAATATTGGTATCTTTTTTTGCTACAACATTTTGAATTTGAGAATGACATATAAAAATCTATGTCCTAATTTATAAAATAGAAAAAAGGAATAAGAAAAAATTCTAAGACTTTTTCAATAACAAAATCTTGTTGTCTCTATTGTTGTCATCACTATGTTAAAATTACTCTTTTACCTTAATTACACAAGACTGTCATAATTATTTTCAAGGAAGTCAAATAAACAAATTTATATTTAAATTTCTCTATTTAGATAATCTTAAAATCTGTACTATTGTCATTCCACATTCTTTGCAATGATTTTCATCATCATAATTGTTTTTAATTGCTTTTAGTAAAATCATTGTAGGCCACTATACTTTAAGATGAAACTTTGAAACACTGAGGAAAATAAAGTTAAACAATGATAAAAGTTATATTCAAGGTACCACTTTTGTGGTAATCCAGGACTTTTCAAATACATTTTTTTTCTAAGGATATTAAGAATGCAAAATTTTAGTTTGTCATATTACTGTTAAAGAAAAGTGATATTCCCTAACTCATAATAGCTTGATATAATCAACAAAATAAATAGAATTCCAAATCATCCAGGCAACTTATAAGAGGTAGCTTTGATGTTAGATATGGCAGAAGGAAATGGCAACCCTTGATGTTAGAGAGACATTTCCTTTCCTTGTGTTAACATCTCTTCTAGATGACTTCCCTGGTGGCTCAGACAGTAAAGTGTCTGCCTACAGTGTGGGAGACCCGGGTCAATCCCTGGGTTGGGAAGATCTTCTGGAGAAGGAAATAGTAATCCAATCCAGTATTCTTGCCTGGGAAATCCCATGGATGGGGGAGCCTGGTAGGCTACAGTCCATAGGGTCACAAAGAGTCTGACACTACTGAGCAACTTCACTTTCATTTTCTAGATGAAATATGTACATGCATTGAAGCTACCATACATCACAGGAATGAAAGTGATACCCTAAGATACCTGAGCAGCAAAGGAAGGAAGACTAGCTCTATAATCAATTTACAGAACATAAACACATCATTTTTGGATTTAATATGTGAGAGAGAATATAACTTGGCATTTTAACGCCAGTTTTGTTTTAAGTAGGTTTTATTTACCAAGCACCATGCTAACTTCATGGGTGTGGTATACCTGGAAAAAGTTACACATTGAGTGTTATTAATGCTATTATGGAAATAAACATATAGGTAAAATTCACAGTTATGATGGTAACTGAAAGTCACTCAGTCATGTCTGACTCTTTGAGACACCATGGACTATATAGTCCATGAATTTCTTCAGGCCAGAATATTGGAGTGGGTAAACTTCCCCTTTTTCCATGGGATCTTCCCAATCTAGGGGTTGAACTCAGGTCTCTCACATTACAGATTCTTTACCAGATGAGCCACAAGGGAAGCCAAATGATGGTAAATGTAGTGTTTAGTATTACAGGTGGCAGCAGCCTCAGCAGGGATCATTTTATCTAGCGTACTTCGATAATGTCAACTTTTCCTGAGGCAAATCTGAGAAGTAATGATTCTGTTAATTAAAAAAAAAAAAAAGTTTTAGCTTTTTTTTTTTAATTTCTCCTTTAAAATAAATATTATTTTTTAAGGAAATATTTAAACAGTCCCATTTGAAAACTTACTGCACTTTCTTTGTAGTTGAAATAGAATTCTTTATACACGATTGAGATGTACCTCAGTTAGAGAAAAATAATTTAAAGACCAGTGACTTTTCTGATTCTTCCTTGATACCACAGTGGTAATCAATCTGCCTGTCGATGCAGGGGATGTAGGGTAGTTCCCTGGGTCAGGAAGATCCTCTGGAGGAGGAAATGGCGACCCACTCCAGCATTCTTGCCTGAAGAATCCCTTGGGCAGAGGAGCCTGTTAGGACACAGTCCATAGGATTTAAAGAGTCAAACAATGACAGAGCATGCATGCACACATGACTTTTCTAATGCATTTTGGTATTTAAGAACTAAGCAAATTTACAGAACTAATTATGAATTGAGTCAATAAAACATGATTTATCATTTTATTCCTTAAATTTTTTCTATCTTCCTTTATAGTTAGGTTTTTGTTTCTTAAATCAAAATGATTTGGGCAGGATTTCATGCCTTTCCTAAAATGGAGTCTGCATCCCTTCTCCAGTTACAAACTTCTGTCTCCCCCTCCGCCCTCATTATCTCATGAACACCACAGGAGAGCCAATGGAATAATCTATAAATACCTGAGAATCTTCCTTACCTCTGTGGCTCCCTGAGCTTATATACTCTCCCTTTGCTAGAGAACCATTGACTGAAATCACCACCATGGCCAGGCAAAATAATAACTGAGCATGAGTTAACTTACAACTGGAGGTACTGCATGATAGGGAACACCGATCTGACCTGCCTCAGCCAATAAGCTGCCACCAACCAGAATTTCATATGGACCACAAGAAGGGATGATACCCCAGCCTGTATGTCCCAGCAACCTTCCAGAAACCCTCAGGCTGGAATCCATCTTGGCTGAGAAATGTGCTTGCCACCAGAAAGGACCCTAAGTGGGATCAAATATGGGCATAAGCAAGATGATTGGCCAGGGCAAACCTGGAAACTAACTTCATTATCATGAAACCTGAAACTATGCACCACGTGACAAAATGGTTTTCCCTATGCTCTCTTACCTCACCCTGCTACTTTCCACTGGAGAGCCACTCTCTACTGGAGAGCCCCTTTCCAATAAAGTCTTCAGGTTTGTCAGTATGTTTGTCTCCTCACACAATTCGTTTCAGAGTCTTAGACAGGAGCCCACTCTCAGGCCCTGAATGGGGCCTCTTCCTAGAACCTCTTCGGCCCATATTCAGCAAATTCGTTAACCATATTAGCTGAGTCTATGTTCACTTATATAGTGGCTTTGTCTTCTCCCATAGATGGCACACGGAAGCTAGCATTCACACCTTGACCTTTTTGGAGAAGTCTGATTTCCCTTAAATTCTAGCTGCTGGTTTGTCCTGCAATTTCAGGTCTCTAATGCGTTCACTGGGTGTTTATTGTCTAGATAATCTGGCTTGATATTATCATTAATCTGGGAGAGTTGATTTTTTTTTTTTTTTAGCTTTCTGCACCCTAGGCAGCAGGCATTTATTTAAATCATCTTTAAAGTGTTTTTGATTGCATCCTTCCAACTAATTCTTAACTAAAATGTAGTATCCTAGAAAGAGTTACATACTTTGTTTATAGTTTTAGCTCAAAACATTTTTACAAGCTTGATTTCGTTCTTATATTTTTAGAAAAGAGGCTATTTGCCCTGGATCATGAATTTACATTACCACTTCATTACAGATTTTACTATCATGTTTATCCACTCTTTATGAATAAATTTGTTCAGTTTCTGAATAATAGCTGAAAACTTCACTATTATGAACCTTATTTTAAAAAACAATATAAATTGACTGGAGCCCTGTCTTCATGCCTACTCACTATTAGCAACTTTTTCTCCTAGATATAATTCCTCACAGTCAATTAGCATTTTTGGATAAATCATCTCTCTCTCTCTCTCTTTTTTTTTTTTAGAAAATTGCAAATAAAAAGTTTAATTTCAGAAACTGAGTTCACCATTTATAAATACAGTAAAAACATAGTCAACACAAATGCAGATTAATAATAGGTACAGTATTTTAACAGAACAACAACTTTTCTGAAAGGTCATAGGCAAATCAGTGATTCATTTCACCCAGAATATTTAAATGGTTTGAAATAAGAAAATGAATTATTTTCTAGATGCTGAGACAAAAACAGCATTGTTTCATAACATAATTATATTTGATATGTCTAACCCAAAATATATGATTGCTTTGATATTAGTCTTGGCTCAGAGAATATCTTCATTTCTGCATATCTATTAATGCTAAACTTATTTTGTCATCTAATGGTGAAGCTCATCTAAAATATCCATGTGCTTTACTTTTATTTTCTAGAGTTTTGTCAAAATACTATTGGAATACCTCTATGACAATTATGCATATTTTATGATTATGCTAGTGAGAGCTCCCTGAGCTAGGACTGGGCTTTTATACAACCACATGTCTTTAGGCCCTAATATAATAATTTACAAACTAAATTTTGTTTTAGTTTATTTCACTATGTCAAACCAAACCATAATTTATTTTATTGACTATGCCAAAACCTTTGACTGTGTGAATCACAATAAACTGTGGAAAATTCTGAA
>SJYV01028796.1:17829-31286 GCA_006410875.1 Neotragus pygmaeus | reverse complement strand
TTTGAGTAAACTCTGGGAGTTGGTGATGGACAGGGAGGCCTGGTGTGCTGCGGTCCATGGGGTCACAAAAAGTTGAACATGACTGAGTGACTGAACTGAAACAAAGCTTATGTTAAGATTAAAAAAAAAAATTAAAAAATTCTATGTCCAAGCAACATCTTGGTGTTAAAAAAACACCTACTCAGGAAAAAAGCCTGGAGGAAAAAAAGAAAGCCAAAATATAGATAGCTAGGGTTTTTTAGGTATGATTTAAATAGCCTTCACTATAGTTTTCCCTGTTTTCACATGGAAACGATTAATTGGAGGGAAAATGTAAACCTGCCAAGAAAGTTTTAGTGGTGTTTCCTCCATTTCTTAAAAAGTGAACTTCATTTAGAGCAGGGAACAACGAAGCTTCAATTTACTGAAGGTCATTTATCTGAGAACTGATCATCTACATTGCAGATTTTGTGGCTGAGTCCGTCTTCAATTTGCTCAGCTGATCAGCAGCAACACACACAGCAAATCACTTCCTTGACCCTGAAATGAGATGAATAAAAGGATTTCCAGGATTCCTGATTTTCCTATCTCACTGGCTGTCTTTCATTCATCTGGTTTTGAAGAATTCACCATTTTCCAGCCTCTTCACTGTAAAATGTTCCCAGACGTTTTCTTTACCTACATTTGTTCCCTGGGTAACTTTAATCAGTTTTATAGCTTCAATATCATAGATATATGATGGCAGTTCTCAAACATATTTCTAGGTCCCTGAACTTCAGACTTCCACCCAACTGTCAGCTTGACATTTCATTTATTTATGTAATAGGCTGCTTCTATGAATTGCATCGTCCCCCAAATTTGTACACTGAAGCTTTAACTCCCAACGTGACTATTCGAAGACAGAGCCTGTGAGGAGGTGTTAAAAGCTAAATGAGGTCACATGGTTGAGGCCCTAATCTGAGAAAACTGGTGCCCTTATGTGAAGAAAAGACATCAGTTTTCCCTTCCCTCAGTCCCCATGTGAGGACATAGCAAGAAGGTGACCATCTTCAAGCCAGGAAAGAGCAGGATCTTAACATTGGACTTCCAGCCTCCAGAACTGTGACAAGATAAGTTTCACTGTTCTAGTCATATAGTCTGTGGTGTTTTATTATGGCACTCAAGCAGGCTAGTATAGCCACTCACATTCAATATGTCCAGAACCACTCTTCAAATCTGTACCTTTTGAGGTGGGAGGAAGCAACTTGGGAGCCTTTGGGAGAGGACAGTGCTGAGAGGTCTGGGGGCTGATCCCACAGATTGGTTCCTTTAGGTTTTTCCAAGGTCTGGGAAAAGATGCAGCCCGGCAGGGACCCACAGTTTCTGGAAGGATGGTATGGATCGTGGCCAATGGTGTAGTACAGGATGAAGTAGTACACTACCCAACTTTGCAGTAGCATACCTCCACAGAGCTTTCTCAATAGAAGCCACGGCCCCCACTGGTAGGGGTGCCCAGCGCTGGACAGCAGCAGGCTGGTACCAGGCTGGGTGCTGCTCACCCTTATTTTTTTTTTTTTNGTAGTACAGGATGAAGTAGTACACTACCCAACTTTGCAGTAGCATACCTCCACAGAGCTTTCTCAATAGAAGCCACGGCCCCCACTGGTAGGGGTGCCCAGCGCTGGACAGCAGCAGGCTGGTACCAGGCTGGGTGCTGCTCACCCTTATTTTTTTTTTTTTAAATCTGTACCTTCCCTGAGGTATATCATTTTTACAGTTGCTCAGGTCAAAAACCTTGCAGTTTTCCTTTACTCCTCTCACTCACCTTCCAGAGCTAGTCAGCAAATCCTGTGCTGTCTTTAACATATATTCAGAATGGAACCACTGTTCATCACCTTTACCCTTATCACCCTTATAAAGCCAGTGACTTCTCAACTGGAGCACTGCAGTAGCTGCCCTTGACTTTGTAAAATCCATCTTCAACAACGCAGCTAGTGCAGAGTGACCCTTCAATTCTAAATCAGACTGTCGTTTCTCTGCTCAAAAATTCCCCAGTAGCTCCCTATAATAAAATCCAAAGTTTTTGCAATGACCTACGAGGCTCTATATTAGGTGTTCTCAAAGTTGAACATCACATCTGGAGGGCAACATTGTTGCCATGGCCTGCAGAATTGTATGATTCAGCTATTTTGTGTTTGTGCCTTTATAACTGATTTTAACTAGCTCCCATATGATGTCGATGAGCCCAGGGGGCCCCACTGGGAGAATCAGTTGTCTTCACGCACTGTACTGTCTTCTGTCCCCCACCCCTCCCAGCCATGGTTCTCCTCTTAAATGCCAAACCTGCGTGGGCCCCTGTCCCTTTCTGGTATTTACATAGGACGTTGTCCACTTGCATGACTATTCACTCAATTAGAACCGCTTGAGAGAGACATTCTAGCACCATCCATTCAAAATAGCACAAACTGTCATTCTCTTTTATTTCTCCTCAGAGAGCTCAACACATTTGTTAACTGCCCACATTTTTCTGTTACAGAAGGCCAAGACCTTTTCTCAGTTCACTGTCCTGACCCACGGGCTAAAACAACAGTGTCTGGACGGTCATAACAAGTACTCAAAATATGTTTCACTGACTAGGAGAAAAAGTGTCGAGAAAGCGCCTGCACCGGGAAAGACCCAGCGGATCACACAGCTGCCAGGCTCAACTACCCACACAGCGACCGAACAGCCGGCGGCGGGACTTCCTGCGCGGCGCCCGGAAGAGCTTCCGGTGTGAACAGGAAGTCCCTCCGAGAGCTGTTGCCGCGGCAGGCTACGGGCGGTGGTAGGCTGCGGCGGGCGCAGTCATGGGCAAGAGAGACCGCGCCGACCGCGGTGAGACGTGGCGCGGGCGTGTTTCGCAGTCGCTTGCACCCGCCGGCCCCCTCGTCCTGTGTGGTTGCTGCTTAGGCCTCCTCAGAGGCGGTCGGCCCCAGAGTCGCTCGCGGCCGGCGCCTGCTGTCAGGACTGGCCGCTGGGCTGGGGTCGACCCCGACCCCCGGAGAGCCCTGCAGCCAGTCTAGGTGGGCAGCGTGAGGGAGAGGACTCCCGAGGTGCACAGTGGCTCCGGGCTAGGGGTGGTTGGCGCCGGGGAAGTCTGGCTGCAGCCAGGTTCCCCCGACCTGCGGCTAGGCAGTGCAGGGGCAGCCCAAGGCCCCTCTGGGCTCACTTTGTGTGTCCTTGTTAATATCTGCAGAGAAGAAGAAGTCCAAGAAACGGCACTACGAGGATGAGGAAGACGATGAAGACGACGCCCCTGCGAACGACACCCAGGAAGCTGTTCCCTCCGCGGCCGGAAAGCAGGTGGATGAGTCCGGCACCAAAGTGGACGAGTATGGCGCCAAGGACTACAGGCTGCAGATGCCGCTGAAGGACGACCACACCTCCAGACCCCTCTGGGTGGTAAGCACGCCCACAGCCAGTGGCCAAGAGTTGGTGGGGCGCAAACAGAAATGCAGGATCGTGCGCTTCGGGGCCCACTGAGAGCGAGCTTTCACAGGCACGACTGAAACAGCCGAGAGAGGAAAGAGCATATTTGCTCTCCTGTGCTGGCTGGGCTTGGGCTTCCTTCCTCACGAACCCCTGCTTTACTCTTGTTCTCTCTCCAGTTCTGCCGCGTGATTGGAAATTACTTTCATCTATGGAGTAGCGGCATTTATTGTGTAACGTTTTCATTCCTCTTTGAAAAAATTAATGAGACATTTGCTAGGCAGCTTCTTAGCTCAACTTGAAGTAATTAATGTTCTCCATTCATTGGTCATCTAGCTGGAAAGATAGCCAGTAATGTTGTTGGCTTTTCCTGCGAAGACTAGTAGGAGGAGCCAGCTTCTGACTCTGGAAACTTTGTCTTCTATTCTCTCTACTCCTTGTATCTGATTAAAGTAGTATCAGGCCCTACAGTTGATTGAAGATGTGCTTACAAAAGTATCCCTGGTGTTGGTTATCTGGGCAGCTTATCCTTTCTAGATAATGGTGTGGGAGAGTCTAATCGTCTCATTAATTTCCTTGACTGTTGTGTCTGTTTGGTGTTTCTCAGGCTCCTGATGGCCACATCTTTTTAGAAGCCTTCTCTCCAGTTTACAAATATGCTCAAGACTTCCTGGTGGCTATTGCAGAACCGGTGTGCCGACCAACCCATGTGCATGAGTACAAACTAACTGCCTACTCCCTGTATGCAGCTGTCAGCGTCGGGCTGCAAACCAGTGACATCACTGAGTATCTCAGGAAGCTCAGCAAGACAGGAGTCCCAGATGGAATCATTCAGTTTATTAAGGCAAGTGGGGGCTTAGGCTGGCTCTTTTGCCTCCCTTCTTAATGTAGAAATCGTAGGGACAAGTGCTGTACATCGTTAGCCTGTGGCAGTCAAGTAAATGCCATTCAGATCCATTGTGGGGAGCAGAATAACCAGTCACCCTGCTGCTGCTCTTCTGGATCCAGCTTTGTGTTTTGCTGAGACTACACTTCCCATGAGCTGCTCTTGGCCAGTGGGTACTAACACAGTGGGTCTTCAGGCCCGTTTTGGCCCAGCTTATTTGGGAATACAGCCCAAAGTGTGGGCTGTTAACTGAATTGTGCCTCCTCCAGAATTCATGTCTCTGGGACCTAACCTGTAATATGATTGCGTCTGGAGTAAAGAGATAATTAAAGTTAAATGTGGTTAAAAGGGCAGGGCCAATAGGATTAGTGTCCTTATAGGGAAGGATAGTGGAAGGCTTGTATGCTCTTTCTCTGCATTTGTACAAGGATGAGATAATGTGAGCACAGACTGAGAAGGTAGCCATCTGCAAACCAGGAAGAGAACCTTCACTGGAAAAGAAATTCCTGGCTTCATGATCCTGGACTTCTAGAAATAAGTTTCTGTTTGTTAAACAACTCGGTCCAGGGTGTACTGTATGGTAACATGAGCAGACTAGCACAGATGATAAACTTCACTTAGGTCTGAGAGACAGGAGACCACTAACAACCTCCATTAGGCAAAGTCAAAAAGGACTTCATAATGGAAGAGGAAAGAGTTCTCTGTGACGAGACTTGAACATGCTTGGGTTCTGAGAGATGGTGAATACCGTTCAGAAGAGATGGACAGTAGCTTTCATTGTCTTCTGCTGATCAGTAGGCAGTTGGATTCAGACCCCAGATCTGGAGTGGCAGAAGATGAGTGCCACAGGCATCCAGCACAGAAAGGAGGCCAATCTCAGAAGCTGGTGGGAGCCCTGAAGAGAGTTCCTTTCTTGTGATGTGCAAGGGTACCTTGGGAGAAAGACGTGCATCTTGTAAAATGAGCCTGTTTCAGTTCCCTGGCTCTTCTCAGTCTTGGCTGGGAGTTGCCTGCAGGAATGTGGGTGTTGGTTAGTGCAGGGGTGGATTTAGAGGGCAGTACTGGAGGCAGGCAGCAGCCCGAGATCTGAGTTGCAAATTTCGTTGCCACCACATTTTCTCTGCTCATTCCGTCCTAAAGATTGTTGGGAACTTGGGAGGATTTTCTACCATTAAGAATCTTACATCTAGTTGAAGAAATGGGAATGTTGGCGAGGAGGCTGGAGGCTTTGTGTTTAGTTTTTGCAGCACCCACTTACGGAACACATATTCTGCCAGCTTTGTGTTGGGAGTAGCGCTGGTACAGTGGGATGAATCTCTGGATTAGGATGGGGCCTCTCGAAGTGAAGGATAGAGAGAAAGGGAAAATAACAGAAAGATTTTAAGCAGCCTTTTATAGGTTAGAATTAGCCAGACAAGAGGGAGGTTTAGCTCTCAAAAAGTAGAAGCTACACAAAGAGTCAGACTTGACTGAAATGGACTCAGCATGCACACAAAGGCATGAAAAGGTGTGCAGTGAACAGTTTATCTCCACTTACCACTTTGTGTAGTGGCTTTGTATTTTATTCTTATCTTTTCTTGACTATATCAACTACTGATTTAAGCTATTTTCACTTCCCCACCCCACCCTGCATCATGGGCATGTGGGATCTTAGTTCCCTGACCAGGATTTTAACCCTGGGCCCTCTGCAGTGAGAGCCTCCAGTTCTAACCACTGGATCACCAGGGAATTCCTGCTATTTTCAGTGAAAAAAAATTATTTCTATTGTATTTATTTTACTTGAAGTAGTTTTACTGTTTGTTTTTTTCCTTCAAAATCATTTTTACACTTTTATCTTTAATTTTTGTCCTTCTTTTTCTTTTGGGGTTTTGTGGGTAGTGGTGTTCTTTAACCTGTAGCTTGAGTTAGATACTTAGTTCATTAATTTCTAGTCATCCTTATTAGTAGAAATACTTAAATATATGTATTCAGTTCAGTTCAGTTCTGTCACTCACTTGTCTCCGACTCTTTGCGCGCATGAATCGCAGCACGCCAGGCCTCCCTGTCCCATCACCAACTCCCGGAATTCACTCAAACTCACGTGCATCGAGTCGGTGATGCCATCCAGCCATCTCATCCTCTGTCGTCCCCTTCTCCTCCTGCCCCTAGTCCCTCCCAGCATCAGTCTTTTCCAATGAGTCCACTCTTTGCATGAGGTAGCCAAAGTACTGGAGTTTCAGCCTCAGCATCAGTCCTTCCATTGAACACCTAGGGCTGATCTCCTTCAGAATGGACTGTTTGGATCTCCTTGCAGTCCAAGGGACTCTCAAGAGTCTTCTCCAGCACCACAGTTCAAAAGCATCAATTCTTCGGCACTCAGCTTTCTTCACAGTCCAACTCTCGCATCCATACATGACCACTGGAAAAACCATAGCCTTGACTAGACGGACCTTTGTTGGCAAACTAATGTCTCTGCTTTTCAATATGTATACCTGTGGCTGATTCATGTTGTTGTATGGCAGAAACCAACATAATATTGTAAAGCAGTTATTTTTTAATTAAAAATAAGTTAAAAATAAAAGCTTAAAAAAAAAGAAGCTAATAGAAAAAGCTCTATTTAGACAGATCTACCCCTTTAGGATTGCACATTGGATTTTCCTACAGTAAAACGAACCCTTCCCCTGGTTGATAAGTAGTAAAATGCGTCCGGTAATGACTTGTTCTGAGGGAGCTGCGTGTGGCTGATTTTACCTGTCTGGTGTTGTCCCTCCTTGCAGTTGTGTACTGTCAGCTATGGGAAAGTCAAGCTGGTCCTGAAGCACAACAGGTAAGGGACTCTGACAGGCCCACCGAGGCGTTTTCACCCTCTGCATATCAGTGGCAGGAAGCTAACGTTTGTGGACTGTGCTCTTCACTAACAACTACTCCCCAGAGTAAGGGGCCAAAGGGAATGAGTGAAGCTATGTGGCCAAAACTGTTCATTCACTGACCACTGTATACTCCTAGTGGTGTCACTGGGGTTCAGATCCCTGCTAGTTTGTCTTCAAAGTGGGGCTTTGCCAACAACCCTTCTGTGTTATATCATGACCAGTAGCTCATCACTCAGCTTTCGCAAAGGGATGGGGAAGGGTGAATGTGGAGAGAAGCCGGAGGCCACTATCCCCAGACCATCTTAAGAATGCTAAATGGACTCTTCTGAAAATTCTGTCCTGGTCAGTAGGCTTCTGCTTCCTCCCCTTTTATAGATACTTCGTTGAAAGTTCTCATCCTGACGTCATCCAGCATCTTCTCCAGGATCCTGTGATCCGGGAGTGCCGCCTGAGGAACTCTGAGGGGGAGGCCACTGAGCTCATCACCGAGACTTTCACAAGCAAATCTGCTGTATGTGGGCTCCTGGGTCACCCTCAGGGGTTGGACACATTTAGGATTTTAGTGCTTTTAGTCCAGCATTTGCAGCCTAGTAGTCCTGCAGCTTTCTCGCAGCTTTGACTGTTGCTGGGTAGCAGTAGGGTTAAATGTTTTGTGCAAGTCCAGATCCTGCCTTTCTCTTTTAGATTGCTAAGAGTGCTGAAGGTAGCGGTGGGCCCTCCACTTCCCGAGTGACAGATCCACAGGGTAAATCTGACATCCCCACAGATCTGTTTGATTTTTATGAGCAAATGGACAAGGATGAGGAGGAAGAAGAAGAGACACAGACAGTATCTTTTGAAGTCAAGCAGGTTAGTGAATGTAACCCCTCCTGGTTGCTTCTCTAAGCTGATGTCAGAAGCTGGTCTGGCCCTGCCTGGACTGTCCGTAGTTTGTGTGAGAAGAAGGAACCCCTATTTATCTCCAATGTGCTGTGGGATCATTCTTCCTGACTGAGTTATATCTGAGTGTCCCATTCTTCCTGCTGGTGGGTCAGTGAGAAATGGTGTCTGCGAGGCGTTTTGGTAGCTGATTGGATTTAATTTTGTTCATTACCTTAGTTTGGGGTCCTTTTCTATGCTTTAAACCCAGTTGTTATCAAGCAAGATCTGAAATTGCAGAAGTCTAGGTAAACTTGCTTTTTAGGTATCTTAGGATATGTGTTGCTTCTGAGCATGCTTTGGAGTTACCAAGATTATAAAACCTTCATGCTTTTTTCCAGGAAATGATTGAAGAACTCCAGAAACGTTGCATCCACCTGGAGTACCCTCTGTTGGCAGAATACGACTTTCGGAATGATTCTGTCAACCCTGATATCAACATTGACCTGAAGCCCACAGCTGTCCTTAGACCTTATCAGGAGAAGAGTTTACGGAAGATGTTTGGGAACGGGCGTGCACGCTCCGGGGTCATTGTCCTTCCTTGTGGTGAGTGACCGAGTGAAGGAGATGGGTGGGCTTCTCTCTCTGCATCTGTCCTGAGTCGTGTCTGGTCTGGCCTAGGTTCTTGGCCGGAAGTGATAGTAGACTCAGCTGGAGCCCTGGCCCAGACTCTAGAAGGTGAACTCTCTCAGGAAGGGGCCTGCGCTTTCTTTTTTTTTTAAGCTGCATGGGTTACTTTGAAGCACATCCCTGGTTAAGGAAGAATTGCTTTTTAAAGGAACAGCTTGATTTTTCATCTTGATCTTCTAGTGGTGGATGGTGGTAAGCCCAGAAGCCCCTGAAGTTTCACCTTCCTGCGTCTTTGCCAGTAGCAGTGTTCATACTACGACGTTGCTGAGTGCTCAGCCCAGTTTACGTGTGACCGTAGTAGCCATCTTTTACTCAGTCCCTCCGAAGGTAGTCCATGCTGTCCCAGGGTCTCGGGCAAGTTGCACCTTAGATTTGGTTTTCCCATCTTTAAAACGGCAATAGTAGAAGTGTCTCTTACTCATGGTTTGTTTTGACAGATGTTGCTTTTTAAGATTTAAACAAGGTGCATATATGGCGCTTTAACAGGGCCTGGCACTTGTCTCTCACTTTTCACATTTATGTTGAAGTGGGCATGCCTCCTTTTCTGTAAAGAAGGAAACAGGTTTGGAGCAGAAGAAATGCCTCAACAGTGTCAGCTTTGAGGATCATTACGAATAATTTGGGCCAGATTGGTGTGCAGATGAGCCTTTTTATCTGTCCCTGTCCCTCATTTCAGCCTGGCTTGAGTGGGGTTACCCTTGGTGTCTTGTAGGTGCTGGGAAGTCCCTGGTTGGTGTGACAGCCGCGTGTACCGTCAGGAAGCGCTGTCTGGTGCTGGGCAACTCAGCCGTGTCTGTGGAGCAGTGGAAAGCCCAGTTCAAGATGTGGTCCACCATCGACGACTGCCAGATCTGCCGCTTTACCTCCGATGCCAAGGACAAGCCCATAGGCTGCTCCATTGCCATCAGCACCTACTCGATGCTGGGCCACACCACCAAAAGGTCCTGGGAGGCTGAGCGGGTGATGGAGTGGCTCAAAACTCAGGAATGGGGCCTCATGATCCTGGATGAAGTACACACCATACCAGGTAAGCAGGCTGAGAGCTGGGGTGCCTGCTCATCATATGGGCAGAGTAATTTCCAGTTCTTGGGTTGAGAGATGGACTGCTGTGTAATACATCCATCTTGCTAGAGAGACTTGCTTGGTGAAGCTTTCAGTTAAGTAATGAGCATGTGTGGAGTAGGGGTTAGTGGTGGGTGGGTGTACACACTGACCGTCTCCTTAGACTGGCCCAGAGTAGTCATTTAGAAAGGAATACTTTTTCTCTTCTCTGTTTTTGCACCTCAACTTATCCACTTACCCTTAACCCCTCCTCCCCCCCTTTTTTTTACAGTCCCACAAAAACTACTAGGAGCACAAAATAGTTCTTGGAATATTTGTTTTGTTTGAAGACTAAAGTATTGATCCTTATTATGTTATAGAAGTCGTACTTGTCCAAGTATTGCAGGCAGCCATATTGCAATATGGCTTTTAGTAGCCATATTAATATAATTTATGAGCCATAAATCCACCCATTTTAAGTATGTGATTCGAGATTGTTAGTAATCTTGAATTTAGTAAGGTGTTTGTGCAGCCATCACCACGACCCAGCTTTAGAACATCTTTCTCATACTCACCATCACTGGTTTTCATCCTTAGCTCCAGGAAATCACTGAATTGTTTTCTGTTTCTAGATACATGCCTTTTCTGGAAATATATTAACAGAATCATATAATATATATATTTTTTATATCTCACTTCTTTCACTTCACATAATGATGTATCCACGTTGTGACATGTGCTGATGATGTGTTTCCTTTATTACTGAATAGTAGACCAGGCAAACCTTGCTCAATAAATTAACAGTTCTGATAAGTTGAGAAGGGGAAAATAGAGCTGCTTCTGCTGCTAAGTCGCTGCAGTTGTGTCCAACTCTGTGTGACCCCATGGACTGTAGCCTACCAGGCTCCTCTGTCCATGGGATTTTCCAGGCAGGAGTACTGGAGTGGGTTGCCATTGCCTTCTCCGGGAAATTAGAGATGACTCTGAATTAAATGAAATCAGAGGCATTTTCACATAGTGTTTTCAAAATATTGTGAAGATGACCTTTCCATCTTTTTGTTTTCTCTGTGATGAGAACTCCTCCAACCCCTCTGGGTGTCTGAAGATGCCTGGAGATGTTCACAGCAGGCCAAGTAGGGATGAGGGTCTCTCAGTCAGAAGGAAGCAGTCCTGAGATGGAGAAGTAGTACCTGTCTGGTCCAACCGCAGTGTAGTTCTGTGGCTGGGGAGGGCGTCGAGGTGGAGAGCAGTCAAAGCTGAGTTCAGAGAGGCACTGGGGCCAATCCTGTAGGGCCTGAAGGTAGACCTTCAGCGTGTACTCTGGGTGAGATGCCTTTTGAGAGATTTGAGCCAAGGGTGACAAGATCTCACTTAACATTCTAAAAATTTCACCCCAGCTGCTGTGCTGGGAAGAGACTGAAGGAAGCAAGGATAGAGAGCATCTAGATATGTTCCTTTGTGGAATCCCAACACAAGGCTTGGAGCCAGTAAGAATGAAGGTAAGCTGATTCTGGTTATGCTTTGAAGATGAACTGTACAGGTTAGATCTGGTTCTGAAAGAGAAATCAAGGATGACTATCAGATTTTGGCTTGAGCCATCAGAAGAGAGGAGTGGATATTAGGTGGAGAAGGCTCTAGAAGGAGCAGGTTTGGAGAGAGAAGATTGTGAGTAGGTTTTCAGTTCAGTTCAGTCTCTTAGTTGTCTCCGACTCTTTGCGACCCCATGAATCGCAGCACGCCAGGCCTCCCTGTCCCATCACCAACTCCCAGAGTTCATTCAAACTCACGTCCATCAAATCAGTGATGCCATCCAGCCATCTTCTGTTGTCCCCTTCTCCTCCTGCCCCCAATCCCTCCAGCATCAGAGTCTTTTCCAATGAGTCAACTCTGCATGAGGTGGCCAAAGTATTGGAGTTTCAGCTTTAGCATCAGTCCTTCCAAAGAACACCCAGGACTGATCTCCTTTAGAATGGACTGTTTGGATCTCCTTGCAGCCCAAGAGACTCTCAAGAGTCTTCTCCAACACCACAGTTTAAAAGCATCAATTCTTCGGTGCTCAATTTTCTTCACAGTCCAACTCTCACATCCATACATGATCACTGGAAAAACTATAGCCTTGACTAGATGGACCTTTGTTGGCAAAGTAATGTCTCTGCTTTTGAATATGCTATCTAGATTGGTCATAACTTTCCTTCCAAGGAGTAGCTTTTAGACATGTTAATTTTATTGCCTTTGGACAGTCAGGCAATGGCAGAAAATGTTGGAAAACAGGCAAAAGACATGAATAGACTTCATCCAAGAGACACACCTATTCAGTTCAATCGATCAGTCATGTCCGATTCTTTGCAACCCCATGAACCACAGCACGCCATGCCTCCCTGTCCATCACCAACTCCCGGAGTCCACCCAAACTCACGTGCATTGAGTCGGTGATGCCATCCAGCCATTTCATCCTCTGTTGTCCCCTTCTCCTCCTTCCCCCAATCCCTCCCTGCATCAGTCTTTTTCAATGAGTCAGCTCTTTGCATGAGGTGGCCAAAGTACTGGAGTTTCAGCCTCAGCATCAGTCCTTCCAATGAACCCAGGACTGGTCTCCTTTAGGATGGACTGGTTGGATCTCCTTGCAGTCCAAGGGACTCTCAAAAGAGTCTTCTCTAACACCACAGTTCAAAAGCATCAGTTCTTCGGCGCTCAGCTTTCTTTATAGTCCAACTGTCCTATCCATATGTGACCACTGGAAAAACCGTAGCCTTGACCTCTTTCCCCTTCCCTCTCTTTCCTCTCTTTAACCCCTCCTATCCTTCCCTGTTTCATTAGTCCCCTGGTCCTGGATGCAGGAATCTCATTGAAGGGCCCTCAGCCTGAGCTGAGGATTGGAGACTGATCACCTCCTCTTGGCAGAGAACTTGAATTCTGGTTCTGGTCTGGTCTGATTTCTGGTAGGGCCAAGTTCCAGTCCTCCATTCTCTGGAGGCCCAAGGAAAAGTCCCATAATGCCTGGGCATCTGTAGGTGGCAGGAGACGTCTGTAAGGCCACCCATTTCGCGCCCCCACCCCGCCTCCTCCCCCTTCTTCTTTCAACCTTGCTTCCTTTCCTCCCTTGAAATCTTTGATGTTAGTACTTGGATTCTTGTATTTAAAGGCTGCCCTGGTGGTATAGAGGTTAAAGCATCTGCCTGCAATGTGGGAGACCTGGGTTTGATCCTGGGTCGGGAAGATCCCCTGGAGAAGGAAATGGCAACCCACTCCATATTCTTGCCTGGAGAATCCCGTGGACGGAGACACTTGGTGGGCTACAGTCCACAGGTCGCAAAGAGTCGGACACGACTGAGCGACTTCACTTTCACTTTGACTAGACGGACCTTTGTTGACAAAGTAATGTCTCTGCTTTTTAACGTGCTGTCTAGGTTGGTCATAAATTTCCTTCCAAGGAGTAAGCCTCTTTTAATTTCATGGCTGCAGTCACCATCTGCTGTGATTTTGGAGCCCAGAAAAATAAAGTCAGCCACTGTTTCCACTGTTTCTCCATCTATTTGCCATGAAGTGATGGGACTGGATGCCACGATCATAGTTTTCTGGATGTTGAGCTTTAAGCCAACTTTTTCACTCTCCTCTTTCACTTTCATCAAGAGGCTGTTTAGTTCCTCTTCACTTTCTGCCATAAGGGTGGTGTCATCTGCATATCTGAGGTTATTGATATTTCTCCC
>SJYV01028796.1:0-16022 GCA_006410875.1 Neotragus pygmaeus | reverse complement strand
TTTGCTTTTCGCTTCACAGGTATTTGTAAGGCCTCCCCAGACAGCCATTTTACTTTTTTGCATTTCTTTTCCATGGGGATGGTCTTGATCCCAGTTTCCTGTACAATGTCACGAACCTCATTCCATAGTTCATCAGGCACTCTTATCTATCAGATATAGGCCCTTAAATCTATTTCTCACTTCCACTGTATAATCATAAGGGATTTGATTTAGGTCATACCTGAATGGTCCTGTGGTTTTTTCTACTTTCTTCCATTTAAGCCTGAATTTGGCAATAAGGAGTTCATGATCTGAGCCACAGTCAGCTCCTGGTCTTGTTTTTGCTGACTGTATAGAGCTTCTCCATCTTTGGCTGCAAAGAATATAATCAGTCTGATTTCGGTGTTGACCATCTGGTGATGTCCATGTGTAGAGTCTTCTCTTGTGCTGTTGCAAGAGGGTGTTTGCTATGACCAGTGCGTTCTCTTGGCAAAAACTCTATTAGCCTTTGCCCTGCTTCATTCCGTATTCTAAGGCCAAATTTGCCTTATATATATATATAAAGTACCAAATACTGACAAGAGTGCAGAGCAGCTGGAACTGTCATGCATGGCCAGAGGAACTGCAAAACGTACAGTCATTTGGGGCGGTTTGGCAGTTTATTAGAAAATCACCATATGAGCCAGCAGTCCCACCATGGGTATCGGTTGTGGAGAAATGAAAACTTAGGTTCACACAAAAACTTGTGCGTGTTTATAACAGCCCTGGTTGTAATCTCCAAAAGCTATGAACCATGGAAATGCCTGTCAGTGAGGGGCTGTATGGACAAGCTGGCACGTCATTCGATAGGATACTCCTCAGCCGTGGAAAGGAAGCCCAGAGGCATCTTGCTGAGTGAAGTCAGCCAGTCCCAAGAGGCTGCAGAGTGTGTGATGCCTTCAGTAGGACGAGGCAGAGCACAGGGGAGCTTCCAGGGTCGTGGATTGGCTTGTAACCTGATCGTGGTGGTGGCACAGTCTGCCCCTCTTAACATTTATAAAACCACACTCACCCACCCACCCTCAGGAAAAGTTCAGTGTGCAGTGTACTAAGTCACTTAGTCATGTCCGACTCTTGTGACCCGATTGTAGCCCACCAGGCTCCTCCATCCATGGAATTCTCCAAGCAAGAATATTGGAGTGGGTTGCCATTTCCTCCTCCAGGGGATCTTCCCGACCTGAGTTTGGAATCTGGGAATCTTAGATCTGGTGCATGCAGGCAGGCTCTTTACCACTAGTGCCACCTGGGAAGCAAAAACTATACACTAAAAGAGAAAAAAGCCTTACGGAGAAGGTCGGTATTTGGTCTGATGGATTGGAAACTGATAAAAAGAAACATTTTCAATAAATAACTTTGAAGTTGCTTTGTAGCAGTTGAGTTGGAGGCTGTGTTTGAAGCATTCACTCTGGTCAGCAGGCTTCTGGGTGAACAAATTGCTTGTGTGAGTCAGAGCTCAGTGGCATTTTAATGTCCTGCATTGAGTTTCCAATTGCTGTTTATGCTCCTCCCGATAGCTTGGCTGTGTGAGGGGAGCGCCCGGGCTCCCTGGCCTGGGGCGTTCTCTGAGTCATCACCTGCTGTTCTCCCTTTCACCCTTCTTTGGAGCAGGTCTGAAAGTGGAGTTGAAGCTTTCTCACCTGGTCATTCTAGAGCCAGGTTTCTATGGTCCTGTGACCCAGGGCTTAGCCATGTGGTGTCCTGGACCAGTCTTAGATCAAAGCTGTCTTTGGTACTTAGAGCATTTAAAAAGTGATGGTGTGAATGTGCCAATTGTTTCCCCAGCGAAGATGTTCCGACGGGTGCTCACCATTGTGCAGGCGCACTGCAAGCTGGGTTTGACTGCAACCCTCGTCCGGGAGGATGACAAAATTGTCGACTTAAACTTTTTGATTGGGCCGAAGCTCTATGAAGCCAACTGGATGGAGCTGCAGAACAGTGGCTACATCGCCAAAGTCCAGTGTGCCGAGGTAGCTGGCCCCTTCTTCATGGTCCCTGAGGGCGGGGCACTGCCCTGTGGAGGGGGGCTGGATCAGGTCTATCCCTCACAGGCAGGTATGCGGGTCAGGACCCGAGCAAGAGTCCTGCTGCCTTTGCGGTAGCCTCCGCCCTGCTGTGGGGTGGGCAGTCTCCTGCCATCTCAGATGTGTGAGACAGTCGCTTGTCCAGGGGCACACGGGAAGTGGTCGAATCAGGAGGCTAATCCAGGCTGGCTGGGCTCCTCGTCCTCCCTTCTGGGAGTGAGCACCTCAGGGTGCTCCTGCCTGCCTTCACCCCAGAGGGATTCTTGGTTCTGTGGGAACAGCCACCGGCCAGCCCCAGTGCCAGAGTCTGTTGGTTTGATGCCCACAGGCAGCACATGTGACCAACATTCAATTTCTAGGAACACATTTTCCCAGGATTGTTCTGTGATCAATCCCTGCACAGGTATGTATTAAAAATACATGTTCAAAGGAAGAGCAACAGCAGGCCTTTCTGGCATTTTAAAATGACCGTCAGTCAGTGGCTAGAGTAGGGTGGGCTGTGTCCTGGAAGGGCAGAGGCGGGCCTCTTGGGCGAGGGTGAGTGTGAGGGAGCTGTGCAGGTCGCCTTGCTCCGCGAGACGCTTCCTTACCCTCTGGGTACGTCGTCATAAAGAGCACCCAAGTTAGGCACAGCGCTGCTGCAGTCTCTGAGGGGCCTGTTCCGGTGTGGTTGCATCTCCTCTCCCTCTGCCACTGTCTTGGAGCTTAGGTTTGTCATTTTCTTGCTTTTCTTTGTTACTTTATTTTACTTCCTATGTGCAGTTCCCTAAACATTTGTTGTTTAAAAATCTTTGTTTAGTTGCTAAGTCATATCTGACTTTTTGACCTCATGGACTGTAGCCTGCCAGGCTCCTCTGTTCATGGGATTTTCCAGGCAAGAATACCGCAGTAGGTTGCTGTTTCCAGGGGATCTTCTTGATTCAGGGACAGAACCCACATCTCCTGCATTGGCAGGCAGATTCTTTACCATTGTGCTACCTGGGAAGCCCCTTTAAAATCTTTATGTATGTGCAGAAAGAATCAGGAGGTGTGTGTGTGTGTGTGTGTGTGTGTGTGTGTGTTCTTGCATTTTTGCTTTGTATTTTTATTCCTTGCATAATGCATTATTTTTGGTGATTCTTAGAGTTATTATAGTTCATTACTCTTTATGTATGTGCAGAAAGAATCAGGAGATGTGTGTGTGTGTGTTCTTGCATTTTTGCTTTGTATTTTTATTCCTTGCATAATGCATTATTTTTGGTGATTCTTAGAGTTATTATAGTTCATTACTTTGAATTCCTTGGTAGTATTCCACTGGACAAACAGACCACAATTTGATAGCGAATGGAATATCACACAGCAGTAAACACAGTCTTTTCTAGTGTTGACAGGGCTTCCCCATTGGCTCAGTGGGAAAGAATCTGTCTGCTAGTGTAGGAGACGTGGGTTTAATCCCTGGGTGGGGAACATCCCCTGGAGGAGGAAATGGCAACCCACTCCAGCATCTTTGCCTGGGAATCCCATGGACAGAGGAGCCCGATAGCTATAATCCATGAGGCTGCAAAGGAGTTGGTCGTGACTGAGTGATGTCAACAGACATTACGGTTGCTGAGGTGCTTTTTTTTAACAGCCTTATCAAGGTCTAGTTTATGTTCCATAACATTCACCTATCGTAAGTAAATGCTGTGGATTTATAAATTTGTGATTTTAGTAAATGTGAAGAGTTGTGCAGCTGTGTCCTCCAATCCAGTTTTAGAGCATTTCCCCCACCCTCAAGAGTTCCCTTGTATCATTACCAGGATGTCATTGCTAGGCTAACCCCACACATAGAGCTGGCAAGTGTGTGTGCAGTTCTCTGTCCAGAGGTGGACAGAGCACGTCCACCTTGCTGTCAGCACGTTTTAAAATCGTTGTTATTAACACGTAAGAGGGTCTTGGTTCAGCTTTGGGTTTCCAGGTTTCTTTTGTCATGTGTGAGTTTACAATAGTTTTGAGATGAAATTCACATGCCATTGGTTTTTGTCTTGGTTTGTCTTAAAGCTGATTTGCCAAAGTTTTCAGTTGGGTGGTACGTAAGCTTGCATACTGACCCCTAATTCTTACCATTTCACAGGTTTGGTGCCCAATGTCTCCTGAGTTTTACCGGGAGTACGTGGCAATCAAAACCAAGAAGCGGATCTTGCTGTACACCATGAATCCCAACAAATTCAGAGCTTGCCAGTTTCTGATCAAGTTTCATGAAAGGAGGAATGACAAGATTATTGTCTTTGCTGACAACGTGTTTGCTCTGAAGGAGTATGCCATTCGACTGAACAAGTAAGAACTGAAAAGTTAGAGTTGGCCTCAAAAGCCCATTTATCTTCCCCACGTGAGAGTGCAGAAGGTGACTGTTTTTTCTCGAAGCTCTCAGGGACTTGTTAGTATCTGAAGGCCTGGTTTCATGTTCCCAGGGACCGCATGAGACCCAGGAGCAGTGGTCAAGAGTCGGAGGCTGGTGTGTATGGAAAAGGGGGCCTGGTCACTGTGAGCCAGGAGAGCGAGTGCTGATTTGGAGCTGGGCTCCGAAGGTGGGCACTAGTTGGCATCTGGAGTTTTAGGTTGAGTGGCACTGTGATTGGAGATGTGATCAGATGATATGGGCTAGGGGCCGGGAAGGCAAGGCAGACTGAACCAGCATCCCAGGTATGGCCCGGCATCTAGAAAGAGCTTCTTAGGAAACAGCTGGCAGAGTCCTCGTTACAACCTCACCCAGATACTACTGAAAATTTGAAAGTTTCCTGCCAGGTAAAGAGGAAGAGGCCTGTGCTTCTTTACACAGTGATTCAGAGCTTCAGGTGCTATGAGTGTAGCAGAAGACAAGGTCCTCGGGCCTGGATTTTTATGTCGCTGGGGAGGGATGGATACAGACAGCTGCTCTTCACAAGCTGTGATTTAACCATCACCTCAGCCACAGGAGATGATTGTATTAGTCTCATGTTATAGACGAGAAAACTGGGACACAGACTGAGTTTCTCAGACTTCTAAAACTGTAACTTATTTTAATGTAGGAAATATTTTATGTTTTCTCAAAGTAACATAGGCCATTAAGAAAACTAGCAATTCCTTGCACCTGTCTTCCTAGTCAAAATTCCTTGTTCCCCAAAGATGGATACTTTCAGCTCTTTCCTCTGTTTACCTTCATATTTCTAAGTAATAATTTATATAGCAATTTCTTGATGATTGATTATAGAAATTGCCTGTTAATTTCCTACCATGGGAGTTGTGGATTTAGCCCTGTTACAGGTGTCATTCCATCCCCTCCTCCCACTCCATCCCCACAGTATGCTTGGGACCAAGTTAGTTTCAATGTTACATTTTTTTAAAAATCAGTTCTATATTTTTTTAAATTTATTTTTTTATTAAAGGATAATTGCTTTACAGAATTCTCTTGTTTTTCTGTCAAACCTCAACATGAATCAGCCACAGGTGTACATGCATCCCCTCCCTTTGGAACCTTCCTCCCATCTCCCGCCCTATCCCACCCCTCTAGGTTGATACAGAGCCCCTGTTTGAGTTTCCTGAGTCATACAGCACTTTCCCACTGGCTATCTATTTTACATGTGGTAACGTAAGTTTCCACATTATATCTCACCCTCTCCTCCCGTCTCCCCATGTCCATAAGTCTGTTCTTTATGTCTGTTTCTCCATTGCTGCCCTGTAGATAAATTCTTCAGTACCGTTTTCCTAGCTTCCATGTGTGTGTGTTAGAATACGATATTTATCTTTCTGTTTCTGACTCACTTCACTCTAGGTTCATCCAGCTCATCAGAACTGACTCAAATGCATTCCTTTTTATGGCTGAGTAATACTCCATTGTGTATCTGTACCACAACTTTATCCATTCATCTGTCGATGGACATCTAGATTGCTTCCATGATCTAGCTAATGTCAATGTTACATTATTTTGACTGTGTAAGTATTGTTCAAGCCAAGGCAGGCAGTGTACTGTGATTACATTTTTTCTTAACATCTTGTTTTTTCCTAGACTTAACAGTTGCCTTGTCATTACTTTTGCTTGGTTTTCTATGTAATTACCTAGCTGTCCCTTTTCAGACTCCTCTTAAAATTCCCTCTCAGGAGGGTCAGATCTTTCTCTGGTCGGATCCCTTCAGGTGCTTCATCTTCCTGCCTTGCTCTGGTCTGCTTCCTCTCTAGGACTTGAGATGCTGCCTGTCACCTTTGGGCATGCCTCTGATACCATCCTGTGAAGTCCTTGTACCTCTTGCCCGTGTTGGAACCCCTGTTGCCACATCTCAAGTCTCCCCTTTCTTGATCACTCATTTTGATGGAGTGTATCCTTTCGTAGATTTCTGAGAAAAGGTATGTAGAGGGAAACTTCATAAGAATTTGCTTGCAGATGTCATAATTCACTCTCTCACTTGGTGAGTAGTTTGATGGGGCCTCAGAATGTCAGAGGTAGGGCTGCTTTCTCAGCTTCCAATGCGGCTGCTTGCAAGCCTGCTGGATGCCCTTCTGACTCCTCTCTATATGTGATCTGTTGTGGTGGTCATGGGTTTTCCTTCTCTCAGGAGGGTTTTAGAATCTTTTTTTTGATTTTTGGAAGTTTCAAAACAGTGTGACTAGTGTGATCTTTTTTTCTTCCATTACAATACATGCAGTAGACACTTTTCAATCTGAAAACTCATGTCCTTCAATTCAGAGAAGTTCTTTCTGTTTTTTCTTTGTTACTCATCTTTTCTGTTTTCTCTTCTCTTTTTTTTGAGGGATGAGAGGGCTGTGCTGTGTGGCATGTGGGATTTTAGTTCTCCAACTAATGCCCCCTACATTGGCGTCTTAACCACTGAACTGCCAGGAAAGTTCCTTTTCTCTCTTTTTGAATTCCTGCTGGCCAGGTGTTAGACCTTCTGGGCATCTTCTCCAATTCCTCCCTGCCCCATCCCGCCTTTTTTTTGGTCGTGCCATGTAGCTTATGGGATCTTAGTTCCTTGACCAGGGATTGAACCCAGGCTGTGGCAGTGAAAACACTGAGCCCTAACCACTGGACCCCTAGGGAACTCCCATTTTCTCTTATTTTTTATCCCTTCATCTACCGACTCTACTGAAGCTTTTGTGAATTTCCAAGAGTTCTTTATTGTCAACTGTTCTTGTTTTTTTGAGTAAGTGTGGTGTCTTCTCTGTGGCTATGAAAGCTTTCGAAGCTTTCTTCTATTCCCTACACCATCTCTCTCTTCTTCAAGTGTTTTGTTTCAGCTCTGTCTTTCAAGCCCATTTTCTGATTTTTGGTGATCTTTGGCTCTATTTTCTTATTTAAGGGTGAGTCACTGAAAAGCTGATTGGCCTTTCTGTATAGCTTGGTGGGTTTGCCAGCCTGTGGACCTCTCCATGATCAGGCATGGGCCTGGCTAGTTTGTCAAGAAATGGCCAGATGCCAATATCTCAGGGTCTTTTCTTTTGGGCTGGAAAGTTTCTCCAGAGAGGAATCTTACCGTCTCCTAGATACCAGCCTGTGGCCGGGTAGGGAGTGGGGAACCCCTGTCTTTCTTCACTCTTCCTCTTGCTGTAACCTCAGCTCTGCCTGAGGGCAAAGGGTCTCCCTAAGTGTGTTCAGAATCTAGACGGTACAGCTCCAGTTTCCTGCCAGGTGGGCAGAGGCATGCTTGGCGGCGGGAGTTGGGATCTGGTGCTGTTCCTTATACACATACTCCGTCAGTCTTCCTGTCCGTAGTCCTGCCCTAACGCCTGCCTTCTGAGGCCGCTGGCGATCAGATCTTGAACGCTGCTGTGTTCTGTATAGAAAACCGGCTTGTTTTAGGGTGGCTCTTCTTTCCTGCCGGCCTGGGCTTCTGCTTTCTCTGTTCTGCCCTTTTGCTCTACTCTCTCTTGGAGTTACCACCACCTACCTCAGGATTCTTACATCTAGTAGGTGTCCAACAAATGTTAGGTCCTTTTTCTGGAGGTTGGTTACCCTTCTGTTTCATTTCCTATATCGGGGAACCTTCCCTGTGGCTCAGACAGTAAAGAATATGCCTGTAATGCAGGAGACCCAGGTTTGATTCCTGGGTCGGGAAGACCCCTGGAGAAGGACATGGCAACCCACTCCAGTACTCTTGCCTGGAGAATCCCATGGACAGAGGAGCCTGGTGGGCTACTATCCATGGGTTTGCAAAGAGCCGGACACAACTGAGCAGCTGACACTTTGACTCAGAAACTGAGGGCTTGTCACTATATGAGTTATTTTTCCTGATGACGATCAAGGAGAAAAAGAATCACCTAAAAACCTAGATATCAAGAGACAGGCTGTTCTGAAGGGTGCAGATTCCCAGCCTTTTTCACAGCATGAATACCCAGAAAATAATAAATTTGTAGGGTGCTCCAAACACTTTGGTAAGCCAGGCTTACAGGATTGGGGAAGCATCCAGCTGTCCCAGGCCTCGCCCAGCTTCCCCATAGGCCAGGGGGCTGCTCTCTTGGGATACCTGTTACCAGTTTATAGCACAGTGTTGGGAAGTGTGTGTGAAATAGCAAAAGCAATGCTTCCTAGGCCTTCCAGGGAGCTGATGGGCCTGAACGGTGGAACAGCCACTTGAGTTCAGCGTCCTCTGGCTCCAGCCTCAGGTGTGAGCTGGGAGCATGAAGCCCACCTCGCGCAGGAGGGCCGCTGGCAGGTATGGGTTTTCCCTGCAACGCGGAGCCCGCCTCTGTTTGGTGTGGGTGGGCCGCACACTTGGTTGCTGTCCTCGTCGTCCTTGTCGTCGTCACTCTCACTGTCGTTACCGACCCTCTGGAAGCTGCAAAAACCACATCAGTGTAGGAAGAGTAGAGGAATGGCACTGCCAGATGCCAAGAGGGGACAGCCAGTGAGGCGGTCAGAAAGGGCTGTGCTCTTTGGCAGCTGGAAGCTAGCGAGACGTGCTTTGAACATAGCATTACCGGGAGTCAGTGGGAAGAAGGCTGGAAGGGGTTCTTTTCTCCTTTCTTGGAGAATGCCTATTTCACTTGGAAATGGTTCATTCTAGCCTTTTGTTTGCAAATAGCAATGTTTTTTTCCCCATTGTGCTTCATGGAATCCAGGGGATTCTCCTTGTATAGACACTAAGCTTAGAGTGAGATGTTGCAGGAAGAAGGAGCGCAGTCCAAAAACGAAAGAATGAAGGGAGGATCTTGAAGAGAATGGTGACCTGCACCTTGGCTCAGAGGGGAAGGGGTGGCGGCAGTGCGGGCGTGTTTTTTATGGGTCTCTTCCTGCTGTTTTTCCATGACAGAGGTCTTCCTGGGAGAGAGAAACCTCAAAGAGCCCCCTTTCCCTCTGACATGCTTTCAGGATAGGTGAGGAGTGCTTCTGCGGTCTTCCTAACATAGCTTTGTTCTTCTCTAGACCCTATATCTATGGTCCTACGTCCCAGGGAGAAAGGATGCAGATTCTCCAGAATTTCAAGCATAACCCCAAAATCAACACCATCTTCATCTCCAAGGTCAGTGTGGCATGCTGCAGCCCCGGGGCCTGGGGGCGGCCGGGTGATTTCTAGGCAGTGCATTGGGGTTTGTTGAAGGAACGTCATGCGTCAGTTTTCATTCCCGTGTGTCCAGTGTCTAGGGACATGGGAATGTTGTTTGGCAGGTAGAAGTAGACGTAGAGTTTTAGTGTGTACAGTCTATATTCCTAATTCAAGGAGTATACACTCTGGCGAGTCCTTTTGTATGACTTAAGCTTTTTCTTCCTCTTTTGGGGATACAGAAATTTTAAGTCGTATTTTTTCGTATAAAGGGAGTTCACTAAATACTCTGACAAAGGGAGGCATGTGGATGAGGCTCTCTTCGTGGGGTTGGGGATTCCTGCGGGTCGTGGGCGCCCTTTGTCCTGGCTCCCGTGTGCCTTAGGGGTGAGTGGTGAATGTAAACACAGTACAAGGTCGTGTAGGCCCAGCTTGGTGATGGTTTCAATTTGCAGTTAGAAGTGGAAGCCTGACAATTTAGAATAGTCGTTTAGATTAGAATGACCCAAAGCCCCAAAGAGATGAGATTTACCATAAAGTGATCATAGATGGATCAGTAAGTACCAGCCTTTGATTTCTGTGTCTGGAGACCTTGATGGTGGGGCCGTCCCCCGCCCCCTAAGGCAGCTGCCCTGAGCCAGGATCCAGTCCGCTGCCGGCAGAGGGCCCTACTAGGTCACGTGTCCAGCTTGTGCTGTTGCCCTCAGTGGCCTCCAGTTAAGACTGTGGATGGTTTTGTGCAGACCTAGTTCTGCTGCAAAAAATGAAAAGCATCACTCAGAGTGTTGATTGGGCCCTCTTGTCTCTGGGCCTTAGCAGCTCGCACTAGGACTGTTGCTGAGACAGACGGTTAGGACCTGGGTCCTGACAGCTTCCGTAAGACAGCTCTCCGGAAACACACTCGGTCCTAGAGACCTGCCTGCGTCTGAGGGACCCTGGTATAGACTGAGATGATAGTGATTGTTGTTTCTAAATTATCTATAGAGCTTATTTAAACTTGAGGCTAGTTGACTTTTTTTTTCCTTTTTGTCTCACATATAAAAACCTTCCCAAGCTCATAGCTGTCTCGTTTCTGCAGGTGGGTGACACATCATTTGATTTGCCAGAAGCAAATGTTCTCATTCAGATTTCCTCTCATGGTGGCTCCCGGCGGCAGGAGGCCCAGAGGCTAGGGCGAGTGCTCCGAGCAAAGAAAGGTACCTTCCCCAGGGCTCTCTTTTCCACCACTTCTGTCTGGTGCCTGCGGGATCGTGAGGGCGAGCTTGTGCTCCTGGGTTGGGTGGACTCAGGTAGGGTGTAGGGGGTTCCAAAGCAAGGACCAAGGGTCCTTGGCATTATTACTTCTTAGGTGTTGGGAGTGAGTTATCTGGATGTTTTCCATGGCAGCTTCTGGAGCTCATAGTCTCAGCTGAGTGCTTATGTTCACGGAAAAGGGAGCTGGGAAGCAGTGCTGAACGGTGTGGTTGTAGAGGGAGAAAGCAGCGCTTCGGCCCCCAGTGGATGTATAGGAGCTGGAAGGTGTCCTCTGAACCTTGAGTTAAGAGTAAGGGGAGAGCTTGGCAGGAGCAGCCACAGGGTGGTTACCTCACTCATAACCTGTGAAGAATGGTCCCCTGAGTGGCAGCTAATAGAAGCTTAGCAAATGAGGAAGCAAGAGTCATGGAGTTTCTGCTTGTTAATTGCAGTAAAGAGGCCTAGATCCCCATCATGGGTAGAGTGGAGACCAGTATTGCTGGCATCCTCCAGCATCCTCCTAGGGCCACGTAGGTCCTACAGGAGTGACAGAGGCCCTGTCCTCAAGGGAGTCACTCATCTCAGGAAGAGCTTGGCCTATTAGGATTTTTGAAAATGATAAGATTGATGAGCATGTGTTAATATTATGCTGCATTTGAGTATATTTAGGAAGCGGCTAATTGACTGTGACTAGAATGGAGACAGGGCAAGCTGTGGGAACAGCAAATGTGAACTTGGGCCCAGACCTACTGTGTGACCTTGGATAAGTAATTTGCCCCTCTCAGCAAAGCAAATCGGTTTCTCATCCAAAGCAGGGTTGATGGTCCTTATCTTTCAGGGCTATTATGAGGAATGAGACTACATTACAGAATACAGTAGTTGTTGTTACTGAGTTGTGTCTGACTCTTTTGTGACCCCATCTACTGTAGCCCTCCAGGCTCCTCTGTCTGTGGGATTTCCCAGGCAAGAATACTGGAGTGGATTGCCATTTCCTTCTCCAGGGGATTTTCCTGACCCAGGGATCGAACCAATCTCCTATATTGCAGGTGGATTCTTTACTGCTGAGCCACCAGGGAGGCCCCCAGAATATAGTAGACTCTTGGATAAATCTGACTAATAGATGTGAAAATGACTCTACTTACTCGTTACTCCTCATCACATACAAACAAGTCTAATTTGAACAGCTCTTTGATTTTGTTTTTTAAAGTACTGTTTGACTCATTATACAAAGCTAGTATTACCCTGATGTCAAAACTAGAAAGATTCAATACAGAAAAGAAAAGGACAGGCCAAATATCCTATGAATACAGATGTAAAAATCCTCAAAAAAATACTAGCAAACCAAATTCAGTCCCACATTAAAACGACCATTCGCCATGATCAAGTGGGATTTATCCCTGGGATGCAGACATACACAACATACACAAATCAATAAATGTGATACCTCACACTAATAGAATTAAGGAAGAAAATTCATATGATCATTTCAGTAGATGGAGAAGAAGCTTTTGAAAAAATTCAACATCTGTGTGTAATAAAAACTCTTAATGAATTGGTACAGGAGGAGCGGTTGTGCACGCTCAGTCTCTCAGCCATGTCTGACTCCTGGGAACCCAGCAGACTGTAGTCCGCTAGGCTCCTCTGTGGGTCCAGGCAAGAATACTGGAGTGGGTTGCCATTTCCTCCTGGAGGGGATCTTCCCGACCCAAGGATCGAACCCATGTCTCCTATGCTACTGCATTGATAGGTAGATTCTTTACCACTGAGCCAGCTGGGAATCCCATAGGAGGAAAGTACCTCAGCATAGCAGAGGCTACATATGATAGGCCCACAGCTGACATCATACCTAACGTGAAAAGTTTGAAAGGTTTTCGTCTAAGATCAGAAGCAAGACAAGGACGTCCACTGTCATCTGTTCATTATAGTAAAGTCCTAACCAAAGCAATTAGGTATGAAAAAGATATAAAAGGCATCAGAATTGAAAAGAAGTAAAATTTTCTCTATTTGCATGTGACATGATTTTATAGATAGAAAACCCTAAAAACTTTACCAAAAAATTGTTAGATATATTCGGCAAATTCAGTAAAGTTACTGGATACAAAGTTAACATTCAAAATCAGTAGCATTTCTATACACTAATGATAAATTGTCTAAAAGAAAAAAGTGAAATTATTCCATTTACAAGAGCATCAAAAACAATAAAATATTTAGAAGTAAATTTAACCAAGGAGGTGAGAGAGCTACAAGACACTGACGAAAGAAATGGAAGAAAATACAAATAAATAGAAAGTATCCTTTGTTCATGGATTAGAAGAATTAATGTTGTTAAATATGTATTACCCAAAACCATCTTTAGCTTGAGTACAATCCGTATTAAGTCTTCACTGGCATTTTTAAAGATGTAAAAATAATAGTCCTAAAATTTATATGGTACCACTGCTGCTGCTGCTGATGCTAAGTCGCTTCAGTCATGTCCAACTCTCTGTGACCCCATAGATGGCAGCCCACCAGGCTCCCCTGTCCCTGGGATTCTCCAGGCAAGAACACTGGAGTGGGTTGCCATTTCCTTCTCCAATGCATGAAAGTGAAAAGTGAAAGTGAAGTCGCTCAGTCATGTTCGACTCGTCGCGACCCCATGGACTACAGCCTACCAGGCTCCTCCGTCCATGGGATTCTCCAGGCAAGAGCACTGGAGTGGGGTGCCATTGCCTTCTCCGATATGGTACCACAGAAGACCCTAAATAGCCAAGGAAGTTCTGAGAAAGAACAAAGCAAGAGGCATCACACTTCTGATTTCAAGTTATTTAATAAAGCTTTGGCTATCCAAAGAGTATGTTACTGGTATAAAATCAGATTATAGACCAGTGGAACAGAATCCAAAGCCCAGAAATAAATCCATGCAAGAGAGCTGAGATTACCCAGTGGAGTAAAAGACAGTCTCTTTAATAAATGGTGCTGGGAAAACTGGATATCCACATATAAAGAATGAAACTCGACCCCATCTTTCACCACTAGCAAAAATCCTCTCAAGATGAACTAAAGACTTAAGTGCAAGACTGGAAACCATGAAACTCCTAAAGGAAAACAAAGGAAGAAAATGCTCCCTTGACGTGGATCTTGGCAGTGTATTTTTTTACTGCCAAGTCAATAGTTGACTACACGAAACTGAAAAGTATCTTCACNTGACAAAGGGAGGCATGTGGATGAGGCTCTCTTCGTGGGGTTGGGGATTCCTGCGGGTCGTGGGCGCCCTTTGTCCTGGCTCCCGTGTGCCTTAGGGGTGAGTGGTGAATGTAAACACAGTACAAGGTCGTGTAGGCCCAGCTTGGTGATGGTTTCAATTTGCAGTTAGAAGTGGAAGCCTGACAATTTAGAATAGTCGTTTAGATTAGAATGACCCAAAGCCCCAAAGAGATGAGATTTACCATAAAGTGATCATAGATGGATCAGTAAGTACCAGCCTTTGATTTCTGTGTCTGGAGACCTTGATGGTGGGGCCGTCCCCCGCCCCCTAAGGCAGCTGCCCTGAGCCAGGATCCAGTCCGCTGCCGGCAGAGGGCCCTACTAGGTCACGTGTCCAGCTTGTGCTGTTGCCCTCAGTGGCCTCCAGTTAAGACTGTGGATGGTTTTGTGCAGACCTAGTTCTGCTGCAAAAAATGAAAAGCATCACTCAGAGTGTTGATTGGGCCCTCTTGTCTCTGGGCCTTAGCAGCTCGCACTAGGACTGTTGCTGAGACAGACGGTTAGGACCTGGGTCCTGACAGCTTCCGTAAGACAGCTCTCCGGAAACACACTCGGTCCTAGAGACCTGCCTGCGTCTGAGGGACCCTGGTATAGACTGAGATGATAGTGATTGTTGTTTCTAAATTATCTATAGAGCTTATTTAAACTTGAGGCTAGTTGACTTTTTTTTTCCTTTTTGTCTCACATATAAAAACCTTCCCAAGCTCATAGCTGTCTCGTTTCTGCAGGTGGGTGACACATCATTTGATTTGCCAGAAGCAAATGTTCTCATTCAGATTTCCTCTCATGGTGGCTCCCGGCGGCAGGAGGCCCAGAGGCTAGGGCGAGTGCTCCGAGCAAAGAAAGGTACCTTCCCCAGGGCTCTCTTTTCCACCACTTCTGTCTGGTGCCTGCGGGATCGTGAGGGCGAGCTTGTGCTCCTGGGTTGGGTGGACTCAGGTAGGGTGTAGGGGGTTCCAAAGCAAGGACCAAGGGTCCTTGGCATTATTACTTCTTAGGTGTTGGGAGTGAGTTATCTGGATGTTTTCCATGGCAGCTTCTGGAGCTCATAGTCTCAGCTGAGTGCTTATGTTCACGGAAAAGGGAGCTGGGAAGCAGTGCTGAACGGTGTGGTTGTAGAGGGAGAAAGCAGCGCTTCGGCCCCCAGTGGATGTATAGGAGCTGGAAGGTGTCCTCTGAACCTTGAGTTAAGAGTAAGGGGAGAGCTTGGCAGGAGCAGCCACAGGGTGGTTACCTCACTCATAACCTGTGAAGAATGGTCCCCTGAGTGGCAGCTAATAGAAGCTTAGCAAATGAGGAAGCAAGAGTCATGGAGTTTCTGCTTGTTAATTGCAGTAAAGAGGCCTAGATCCCCATCATGGGTAGAGTGGAGACCAGTATTGCTGGCATCCTCCAGCATCCTCCTAGGGCCACGTAGGTCCTACAGTAGTGACAGAGGCCCTGTCCTCAAGGGAGTCACTCATCTCAGGAAGAGCTTGGCCTATTAGGATTTTTGAAAATGATAAGATTGATGAGCATGTGTTAATATTATGCTGCATTTGAGTATATTTAGGAAGCGGCTAATTGACTGTGACTAGAATGGAGACAGGGCAAGCTGTGGGAACAGCAAATGTGAACTTGGGCCCAGACCTACTGTGTGACCTTGGATAAGTAATTTGCCCCTCTCAGCAAAGCAAATCGGTTTCTCATCCAAAGCAGGGTTGATGGTCCTTATCTTTCAGGGCTATTATGAGGAATGAGACTACATTACAGAATACAGTAGTTGTTGTTACTGAGTTGTGTCTGACTCTTTTGTGACCCCATCTACTGTAGCCCTCCAGGCTCCTCTGTCTGTGGGATTTCCCAGGCAAGAATACTGGAGTGGATTGCCATTTCCTTCTCCAGGGGATTTTCCTGACCCAGGGATCGAACCAATCTCCTATATTGCAGGTGGATTCTTTACTGCTGAGCCACCAGGGAGGCCCCCAGAATATAGTAGACTCTTGGATAAATCTGACTAATAGATGTGAAAATGACTCTACTTACTCGTTACTCC